>OY720441.1:248299171-248551921 GCA_963082915.1 Dolichopus griseipennis | reverse complement strand
CTGCTTGCTTTGATTTGAAAGCAAATAACCAAGCAAAGCAACCAAAGCAATTTCAAATTTTCCCTAACTTTTTTTTTTCGATTTCACAGGTACCTAAAAAAATTAAATTTTTGTTTATATTTTAACATTTATAATTAAATAAGTGTATAATAATAATATGGTCTTAATAGTTTTGTAATTAACTCTAAATCAATCCCGTTTAGCTATTTTTTTTCCTTCAATTAATATATATCAATCCCGTTTAACTATTTTTTTTTCTTCAATTAATATATATATAAAATATTTTAATAAGGCTTGCGGTAGTGCCTTCTGGTTTTGAAATCGAATCCTAATTTTTAATATTTATAATAATATATATCATAATATTTAATCGGCTTATTTTTTCCCATACAAATATAAACATCCTTTTTTAGAGCAAACTATTTGACCAATTTTAATGAAACAAAAACCAAAATAAAGGTTTTTTTTGTTTTCATAGGACAATGATATTTTTTTTTTAGAATATTGCGTTTTTTCAGGTGAAAATCAGTCTTTAATTAACGTAAATTTGAATTTAACGGTCACGCTTTTAAAAGTTGAGGCTTATGACTCTAATATTATGCGCCGACTTTCTGGGTAAAAGTAATTCATTTTCGGTTGTAACTCGCAATCAAACTATTATATGCGCCGACTTATGTCTAACGACTTATTTTTGTTTCAGGAGTACATAATTGTCAGATTAATCGTCATATATATATTTGACATTTTAAAACTACCTGTCATTTGAGAAGTTAATTATATTTAATAATATTTAAATATTAATAAAGTGAAAAAATTAAGGTTTATTGCTGATATAAATATAAAGAATATTTTTTAATATGGAAGGGGGTAAGTGCTTATTGGTTATCAAATAAAAAATATGATTTAACATAATTCAAGAGAATTTTAATTAAAGCCATCTGCAGAAAATTATTTATCTACTCTGTTATATACTCTTTTACAAAGGCTGGAGTAGCTGGCAATAGTTGAGAGTAGAAAAAAGTTTACTCCTCATAAAGGAATAAATATACCGAAATACCCGACACCTATTTGGTTCAAATTTAAGGACATATCCATAAGTCATTTTAACACCATAGAAGCTGTTATTAATTTGATCGTAAGACATAGCTAACCAAATTAACTGTATAATACTAAAAACATTTTCTAATTAACCTATCTATTAAAAAATACTACAAATTCTTACTAATTTATTTATTTAAAAATATTAAAAAACAAACAAACTTGAAATAAATGAAAATATATTTATTCCAATTCAATCACAAAATGAAAAAATTCGAATTTTTAAATTTTGTGATAAAAAGATAATCAAAGCATAATATATTTAATAATCCAAATTTTTAAAAATTACAATTATTTTAAATGGTTAGTTTATATACCTAATAGAAAAACTTATAAACGCAAAATATGCAATAAATGTATTTCTAAAATACAATTAAAAATTTACACCTTTTCATATAATTCATTTAAATATAAAAATAAATTTTACATAAATGCAGCAAGTACCTTTGAACATAGCTGAACCACTACAATTAAGTCTAGATTTCGGAGACACATAGGACATAGGAAATATATTCTTTGGCTTCGAAATTAAACTCGACCACAACCAATTCCCATGGTACTTTCATTACTAGTAACCTACTGTTAAATTTCATCTAAATACCGGCATTATTTTTTGAGTTATGGTGTTTTTAAGATATATGTTTGTTAGTCCTTGAACTTTTCAAGGGTTCCAGGACCCGAAATTATGGTACGATTTCGCCCATATGCAGTCCCGTCATACTTTAAATACTAGTTAACCCTTGTACACAATTGGAACGCTCTATCTTAATTTTAAGTTACTAGTTTTATTAATTTCGATGATAAGCTTTTACACATTGGGGGGTCTAAGAGAGGTTCTGAACCACCACTCCAATTGATCCCAAATTAGGGGGGCGCGCAAGAAATAGTAAAGAACACCCTTGTGGCAAATTGGAAGCTTCTACATTTGTTTCAAGTAACTATCTTTATTAATTTCGAAAATATGCTTTAAGGGCCTAAGAACTGAGTGGCTGGTCCGCGATCCACTACTCCAATGGGGCCCAAATTTCAGAGACACTTTCGAAATAGGAAGGGACACCCTGATACCAAATTTGGAGGTTCTATCTTCATTGGTTTCGGAATTGTGCTCGTTTGGCCTAAATTCGATCAAAAAGTTCTAAGTTCCGAACCCATTGTCCAATCCTCACCGTACGTAATCACCGCCGTAGTTTCGCTGCCAATAACCTACAGCACAAATCTGATGAAGATAGCGTATTTAGTTGTAGAGTTATCGTGATTTTTTATATATGTTCCTTAGCCCTGACATCGATTAAAAGGTCCGGAATCCGAACCGTTGGGCTGATTTCGCCCTTATATAGTCCACGCTGTACTTATAGTACTAGTTAACCCTTGTACACAATTTGAACGGTCTATCCTAATTTTAAGTAACTATTTTTAGTAATTTCGATTATAAGCCTTTAAAACTTGGGAGGTCTGAGAGGGGTACAGAACCAGCACTCCAATTGATCCCAAATTAGGGGAACACGCAAGAGATAGTAAAGAACACCCTTGTGGCAAATTGGAAGCTTCTAAATTTTTTCAAGTTGTTATCTTTATTAATTTTAAAGATATGCTTTAAGGTCTTCGGAAATGTGTGGCTGGTCCCCGACCCACTACTCCAATGGGACCCAAATTCACAAGACACTTAGGAAATAGGAAGGGACACCCTGATACTAAATTTGGAGGTTCTATCTTCATTGGTTTCGGAATTATGCTCGTTTGGCCTAAATTCGATCAAAAAGTTCTAGGTTCCGAACCCATGGTCCAATCCTGACCTTACGCAATTCCCGAAGTATTTTCATTACTAGTAACCTACAGCACAAATTTGATGAAGATACCGTCATTAGTTGTTGAGTTATGGTGATTTTTTATATTTGTTCGTTAGCCCTGAAACCGATTAAAAGGTCCAGAATCCGAACCCATGGGCCGATTTCGCCCATATGCAATCCCCGCCGTACTTTCAGTCCTAGTAACTTACAGTTAAAATTTCATCAAGATAGCTTCATTATTTTTTGAGTTATCGTGCCTACGGACGGACGGACATGGCTATATTGACTAAGGCGGTCACGCTGATCACAAATATATATACTTTTCCATATCTAGCTCGCTTCCTTTAGGTGGTTACAAACACCATACCAAAGTTAATATACCCCTTTACCTATTCTATAGGTGTAGGGTATAAAAAACGATGTAAAAATCAGTCCACTTTGAATGATCATAAAATGATCAAAAATAAAGAAAAATCTAACAATTTCATTAAAAAAATAAAAATTGTGTTTCATTTATTGAAGTTTTTTGCCCGTTCGAGTTTGAACTACATTTCTGGCACAGTCGGTAACGGTTCCAATTGAAGGAACCAGTGATAAAAAACGCGAACGGATTATAGTAAAGAATTCAAAAAAAACAAAAAAAAAAAAAAAAAGTGAACTCATAAACTCTTAAAGAGTGCAAATCTTTAAGAAAAGATAACATACAAAATCGAAAATAAAAGTGTTATTATAAGTGTTAAGTGTAACAGTAATTACAAACAATTTTAAATTCAAAAAAAAAAATTTTTAAAGTTAATACTTTAATTAAAACATTTTTATTTCTAATAAAATAAAATAAATAATTAAAAATAAAAGTAATTATAATAATAATTAAAATTATAAAAATAAATTTAAATAAAATTAAACAAAAAAAAAAAAAAAAGTTAAAATTCTTATTAAAAGCAAAGACTTGTTAGTTCGAATAATTTCCAGCATAATTAATAATTTTACATAATATAAAACATTTAAACAAAAAAAAAATAAATAAATAAGTTAATAATAAGTTAATAAGTGCCAATATAATTTTAACAACAATTTTTTTTTCAAACAATAAAAAGAAAAACTGAAAAGATAAATAAAATTTTTAATAAAAACAAAAGTAAAAAACAGTGTTACGACCACAAAGACTTGGAATTCAACAGGAAGAGCTGAGTTTAACCATCGACCCGCTCAAATACGTCGAGCGACTTCCAGAATTTAGTGGCAAAGTTAATGAATTGTATTCTTTTATAGATTCTGTAGAAAATATTATAAATTTAATTTTAAGATATGATGTTAATAGCCAGAATATTTTATTAAATAGAACTAAGAGTAAATTAACTAATAAAGCTAAGGAAGTAATAGAAATTAATAATAATTGTGTAAACTGATCTGAAATAAAATCGGTTTTAACTAAAAACTTTGGCGAAAAGAAAACAGCCAATCAAATTTTTGACGAATTAAGATTCGTTTCTTTTAATTCTAATAGTGTTGACCTTTATAATCAAATTAAAAATATCTTAAGACGACTTAATAATAAAATAAAAGACGAGGACAATTCACATGCTATAATAGCAGCCAATATTGAATCAGGCTTGCAAATTTTTAAAGACAAATTACCTGAACCAATGCGTTCGATTTTATTTAGCAGAAATCCTTCTTCTTTCGAAGCTGCTCTAGATATTTTGCATGAAGGGAATTATGCATATTACAATCCTATGATGGGTCACAACAACAAAAATAAAATAAATTGTAGCTATACTAATTATAATAATACTAATCATACTAACTATAGAAACGTAAATTATAGTAGAAATTATAGCAATAATAATAATTCAAATAACAATAATAATAACTCTATTAACAATACTAATAATAGAAATTTAAATTATAACAGAGATTATACCTCTAATAATTATAATAGAAATAGTAACGGTAATAATAATTATTCAAATAACAACAGTAATAATTCAACGTACAATAACAACAATAGAAATTTAAATTATAATAGAAATAATAACAGTTATAATAACAATAATAATAATAATTTAACTAACAATAACAGTACTAATTTTAATCAAAGTAGTAGAACTAACCAAACTTTTAACAATAGAAATTTCCAGTCAAATAGATCACAAAATTTTCAGAGAAGAGAACAATCTAACATAAATTACCGTCGCACTCAAGATGAATCAATGGAAGTTGATCCGTCGAGAAATTCGCGAATCAATACATTAGAAACACAAGAACCGCATGAAGAAAATTTTCTATTGGAAGCCTCGAGCAATCATCACATACCCTACCTTATATAATAATACAATCGCGAGGTAGACCTTTAAAGTTTATTGTCGATTCAGGTGCTACGATGAGCATCATAAATATCGGAATTTTTAATCCCATATATGACAATAGAATAAGAGAAATTCCCATCAAAACTCTGACAAATACAATTTATTGTAATAGTAAAATAACCATAGATCCATTTTTAGAATTTAATTTTGATAAAAAAATAGAATTTTTAGAACTGAACTTTCACGACAAATTTGACGGATTAATAGGGAATAACATTTTAATACCTTTACAAGGTATAATAAATTTTAAGGATAAAATTTTACAATTAAATACAGGAAATGAACTTCCATTATTCTTCAATGAAAACGAAGAAAAACAATATTCTATCCCTTTTCCTCTTAAAGAACTTGAGATATTTCAAAATGAAATTTTCCCGGAAAAGAATTAAGAATAAATCATTTAGATGAAGTGACAAAACAAGAACTTCTGAAAATAATAAATAGGTTTGATAAAGCTTTCTATCATGAAGGTGATGACTTAACGTTTACGCACGCAATAAAACATAAGATTAATACAATTAACGATATTCCAATTTATACGAAACTCTATCGGTATCCAGATATACATCGCCTAGAAGTTGAAGAGCAAATTAATGATATGCTAAAACAGGGAATAGTAAGACCCAGTGACGGCACCCATATGGGTTGTTCCAAAAAAACAGGACGTGTCAGGAAAACAAAAATGGCGCATTGTAATTGATTATAGAAAATTAAACAATGTGACCGTTGATGATAAATATCCTATTCCGAACATCGAAGATATACTGGACAAACTAGGTCATGCTATGTATTTTACTACTCTCGATTTGGCCAAGGGTTTCCACCAAATCGAAATCGATAAGGACGATATACAAAAAACAGCATTTAATACCAAAAATGGTCACTTTGAGTTTGTCAGGATGCCATTCGGACTAAAGCCACCTTTCAAAGATTAATGAATTCCGTATTAAAAGAATTGATTGAAAAAACTTGCTATGTCTATTTGGATGACATTATTATTTTCAGTACAAGAAAAGAAGAACATTTCGATTCGTTATCGAAAATATTAACTAAACTAGAAGAAGCAAATTTAAAAATGCAATTAGATAAAAGCGAATTCATGAAACAGGAAACTGAATTTTTAGACCATATTATAATTACTAATGGCATAAAACCCAATCCCAATAAAATAGAAGCGATCAATAAATTTCCTATACCAAAAACAACAAAAAAAATTAAATTCTTTTTAGGTCTCGTAGGTTACTACAGAAAATTTATTAGAGACTTTGCAAAAATTGCAAAACCCATGACCATCTACTTAAAAAAAGATAAACGTATTAATATAAGTAATCCTGAATACATAGAAGCATTTAACAAATTAAAACTTTTAATAACAACTGACCCAATATTGAAATATCCTGATTTTTCAAAAAAATTTTGTCTTACCTTACCACAGATGCTAGTGTTTACGCTATCGGAGCAGTTCTTTCTCAAGACAACCATCCTGTCTGTTATGCTTCACGCACTCTCAATGAACATGAGAATAATTATTCGAGTATTGAGAAAAAATTACTTGCGATAGTTTGGGCGACAAAATACTTCCGCCCTTATCTTTATGGTCAAAATTTCACAATTAGAACCTAGCACAAACCTCTACAATGGCTCCACAATTTGAAAGAGCCCAATTCAAAATTACAGAGGTGGACGATAAAATTAGAAGAATTTAATTTTAATATTGAATGTTTAACGGATAAAGATAACAAAGTCGCTGATGCATTATTTCGAGCTGAAATTAACACCAATGAAATGGAAGTTGATGAAATACGCTTAACAGATGCAACTATTCATTCAGCTAATGAAGATAACTCTGAGTATATTCCAATTTCGGAATCATCAATAAATTTCTATAAAACCCAAATTATTATTAAAAAAGGTTCACCACAAAATTTCAAATTAATAAATATTCACAAATGAAAACGGAAATTTTTTACACACCCAGATCCAAATGAAAAATTTTTCTTAGAGATCTTTAAAAATCACATTCCTAATAAAGGTATAGTAGGAGTTATGATTGAAGACATCAGAATTTATAGTGCTTTCCAAAATACATATTTGAAATATTTCTCAAAAAATAAGTTTTAAAATAAAATAAATGTTCGCTCTTACTTGACGACATTTTATATCGTCTGGAATTACAAGAACTCGTTCTCGACCAACATGTAAAAACAAATCACAGAGATATCAATGTCGTTTATCTAAATTTAAAAAACAAATATTATTTTCCTAAAATTAAAGAAGAAATTCAAAAAGTCTTAAATAACTGCCACATTTGTAATACAGCTAAATATGACCGACATCCTAGAAAATTACCATTTAAAATTACTGAAACACCGAACAAACCTTTAGAAATAATTCATATGGACATATGGTTCAAAAATAAAGGAAATCCTTATTTAACAATCATAGACAAATTTACAAAACATGCACAAATTATTTCATTAAAATCCAGAAACTGGAATGATTTGAAAAATGCCTTAATGCAGTACATTGCGTCCAAATGACCAAAGAAAATTATAACAGATAGAGAAAAAGGTTTTAACAGCTTAAATTTAAAAATTTTTTTAGAAAACTAAGGAATAGATATCCACTTCACAACTCCTAACAGCCATAGTAGCAACGCAAATATAGAACGGTTTCATAGTACATTAAACGAACACATACGAATTTTAGGAGTTGTTCAAAAAAAAAAAAGGATCACTCCTAGACGAAGATCCAATCATTAAGAGTTTGAAAATTTATAATGAATCTATCCATTCTTCAACAGGCAAAATGCCAATTGACTTCCTAAACGGACAAATTTCATCTGCTTTATATCCTTCGATAAAGGATACTCTAATTAAAAATAAAGAGAAAACTATAGAATCTTCTAACCGTAAAAGAAATAACGCTCAAACTTCAAACTATTTAAAACTTAACAGAATTAATAAATCTCAGCCGTATCATAAAAAAGTTGAAATCGTAGAATCAAGAGAAAACCATTATAAAATTAATAACGAAACACTTCCTCGTTATAAAAATCAATTCAAACGAAAGTTTAAATTCGAAAATTAGAATAAATTAAAATAATGCACTATTTCAGAAAAAAATGTTGACACATAAATTTTTATGACGTAATAATTATCGTTTTAATTAAATTATTACTAACTAACCTACCTTAATATACATGCTTTTACTAACATAAATAATGACCTTAATATCAAACTGATTAAAATTGCTGAACAAACATTTTGTTTCCACAGCGTATAGTATTATAAAGTTTAATACAAAACAAAAAAAAAAAAAAAAACAAATAATAGTAAAAATAATAATAATACTCATATTATTTCATTCATTATGTTTGAAAAAATTTTAAACCAAATTTTTTTTTGAAGGTTAAGTATTAAAATACAAAATTTTTTAATATAAAAATACCTGACCTATCTCACAAATAACTGACTAACCGCGATATAATTCCCAATATGAAAATTTTAAAATTCAAAAATAATAACAAAACATTCGTTTTAAAAATCTATTCAAAAAAAATTAAATTTTTTTAAAATTAATTAATACACCACTCCCATTTCAGCAATAATTTTCATCATTCTTCTTTTGGCATTTCCTTATTTTACTATGGCAAAATCATTAATTGAAATAACCGAAATACAGTCCGGAAACGGTTACATTTTACTCCAGGATTCCGAAATAAAAATTATTCACAATTACAATCGAATTATGCATGTTATAAATTTAAGTCAATATGAAGAAACAATTAACAAATTAGAATTAAACATTAACAAATTGCATGCAAGTACTAATAAGTACTAATATTCCTAGCTTATTATTTAATCTTAAACATTTGAAAGATGATTTTAATAGCATAATCCCACATCATGTAAGTAAAAGTGGGTTAATTAACTTAGCAGGTAACGCACTTCGTTTTATAATCGGAGTTATGGATAGCGAAGATCGAAAAGAAATTGAAACGCAACTAAAAATAATAGAGCAAAATTATGACTAAATTATTGACAATGTAAATAATCAGGTAATATTAAACGAGCAAATTTCAGAACAGGTAAGAAATATGACAAATCACGTTAACTCTGTACAAGAAAATATAACTCATATAATTAATGCCTTTGGCAATCATGTAAATGAAATAGAAAGTAAATTAAATTATCTTATTATAAAGACAGAAATTAGTGAAAATGTAAAAATATTACTAAAACAAATTTCAGATATAAAAGAAGTTGTACTTACAAGTAGTTTAGAAATTTTGTCAAAAGACCTTCTTACACAGGAGGAAATAAAAAACTATAACATTATTATTGAGAAATTACCTCATATTAGAACTTGTGTACTTTATAAAGAAAATACTATAATATTTGTAATATCAATTCCTAATTTTATAAAAGAAACTTCCTATAAAAATACCTAATAAAAATTACCAATTAGAAATAGATCATCATGTTAATAAAGTAATTACCTGTAAACAAAATATTTTTCTTGATGTAAATAAAAAGACCATACTTAAAACAGACTTAGTTTTATATGAAGACCAATGTATTTCAAAATTATTAAATAATAAACGTATGACATGTAATTTTCATAAAAATTTGACAAAAGAAATTAAATCTGTATCAAATAATATTGTAATAACAAAAAACTTAAATAAAACCTTGTTGATTAACAATTCTGGGCATCAAAGTGAAATTGAGATAAGAGGAAATAACATAATTAAATTTATAAATTGCAAAATTTCTGTTGGAACTTTCCAACAGGAAAATTTCGAAGAGGAATACAGGCCTAAAATATTTCCATATGTGGAACGGGATATAAACATAAAAAAAATCACTAATAGTTCGCCAGGAGCCGAATGTTAGGGTGGGAAGTGTTACATCCTCACAGGATTGCCCCTTGCCACAAGATCGTCCCTCAACAACGTATAACCGTTGTATACCATTTCATTAACATTTTTTTTCTCGTTCATTCTTTTTTATTAATCTTTTTGTTTTTAACCTTTTTTTTCGTTCTTTGTCTTATTCCAAAAGCACTTGAAATTTAATACCCGAATTGTTAAATCACAAGTACAAAACAATTTTTTATGAAATTAAAGAAAGTGTCAATTTAACACTATTTTCAAATTTAATAAAGTACAATTAGCCTAAGTAAATAATTTTTTGTATGAAATTAAAGAAAGTGTCAATTTAGCAATTTATGTAAAGGAAATTAATAAATTATAATTAGTATAAGTAAAACAAATTTGTTACGAAATCAATAATTTTTTTATTCTTTTTAAAACTGCTTATTCTAAGAAAACCGTAATAAATTTTACATTTTATTATTATGCACTTATGTAACTTTAAAACAAGTAAAGAAACAGTCAGTCGGTGCAACCGACTTAGAAATACCCTACACCTATTTGGTTCAAATTTAATGACATATCCATAAGTCATTTTAACGCCACAAAAGCTGTTATTAATTTGAGTGTAAGACATAGCTAACCAAATTAACTTTATAATACTAAAAATATTTTCTAATTACACTATCTATTAAAAAATATTACAAATTCTTACTAATTTATTTATTTAAAAATATTAAAAAACAAAAAAACTTGTTATAAATGAAAATATATTTATTCCAGTTCAATTACAAAATGAAAAAATTCTAGTTATTAAATTTTGTGATAAAAAGCTAATCGAAGCATAATATATTTAATAATCCAAATTTTTCAAAATTGCAATTATTTTATATGGCTAGTTAAAATACCTAATAGAAAAGCTTATACGCAAAATATGCAATAAAAGTTTTTCTAAAATACAATTACAAATTTACACCTTTACATATAATTCATTTAAATATAAAAATAAATTTTACATAAATGCAGGAAGTACCTTTGAACATAGCTGAACCACTACAATTAAGTCTAAATTTCGGGGACACATAGGAAATATATTTTTTGGCTTCGAAATTATACTCGTTCGGCCTCAAATCGATCAAAAGCTTCTACAATCCGAACTCATTGACCAAACTCGACCAGAACCAATTCCAATGGTACTTTCATTACTAGTAACCTAGTGTTAAATTTCATCAAAATACCGGCATTATTTTTTGAGTTATGGTGTTTTTAGATATATGTTTGTTAGCCCTTGAACTTTTCAAGGGTTCCAGAACCCGAAGTTATGGTACGATTTCGCCCATATGCAGTCCCCGTCATACTTTCAATACTAGTTAACCCTTGTATACAATTGGAACGTTCTATCTTAATTTTAAGTTACTAGTTTAATTAATTTCGATGATAAACTTTTACACATGGGGGGTCTTAGAAAGGTACAAAATTGGAGGGACACGCAGGAAATAGTAAAGAACACCCATGTGCCAAATTTGAAGATTCTACATTTGTTTCAAGTTACTATCTTTATTAATTTCGAAAATATGCTTTAAGGTCCGCGAAACTGAGTGGCTGGTTCCCACCTACTACTCCAATTGGGCTCAAATTTGAAAGAGACTAAGGAAAAAAAAAGACACCCTGAAACCAAATTTGGAGGTTCTATCTTCCTTGGTTTCGGAATTATGCTAGTTTGGCCTAAATTCGATCAAAAAGTTCTAAGTTCCGAACCCATTGTCCAATCCTCAATATACGCAATCGCCGCCGTAGTTTCATTACCAATAACCTACAGCACAAATTTCATGAAGATAGCGTCATTAGTTGTTGCGTTATCGTGATTATTTATAAATGTTCGTTAGCCCTGAAACCGATTAAAAGGTCCAGAATCCGAACCCTTGGGCTGATTTCGCCCTTATGCAGCCCACGCTTAACTTTAAGCACTAGTTCACGCTTGTACAAAATTTGAACGTTCTATCTTAATTTTAAGTTACTATTATTATTATTATTATTATTATTATTATTAATATATTTGTCTAGAATGAGGTGTAACAAACGCATTCAATTAAATGTGTTTTGTTGGATGTGTTCAATTATAAAAAAATAAAATATTAATGTTTTGTTGGATGTGTTTTATTTTAGAAAATAAAATATCCAAAACTATCACAAGCAGGCCAAAAAATATTTTATTAATTTTTAATAAAAAAAAAAAACATTTTTATGAACTTAAATTTATATGAAATAGTTCATTTCAGTTTTAAAAATCACAGAAGATTTTTGGGAAAATTTAAATAAATAGTAAAACATTTTGCATTTAAAATCGAGACTATGATTTACAGTATCATTTCTGTTTTAAGTCTTCATTAATTTCGGTGAAATACTGAATTAATAGTATAGGCCAAATATGTGCTTTGGTGCTCTGCTTGCTTTGCTTTGAAAGCAAATAACCAAGCAAAGCAACCAAAGCAACCAAAGCAATTTCAAATTTTCCTAACTTTTTTTTTCGATTTCAGAGGTACCTAAAAAAATAAAATTTTTGTTTGTATTTTAACATTTATAATTAAATAAGTGTATAATAATAATATGGTCTTAATAGTTTTGTAATTAACTCTAAATCAATCCCGTTTAACTATTTTTTTTCCTTCAATTAATTTATATCAATCCCGTTTAACTATTTTTTTTTTCTTCAATTAATAATATATAAAATATTTTAATAAGGCTTGCGGTAGTGCCTTCTGGTTTTGAAATCGAATCCTAATTTTTAATATTTATAATAATATATATGTATATTATTGTATTAGGGAGAAAGCTTGTCCGTACAACAGGTGCAAGTGTAAAAACCAAATTTTTTTCTGTTAAAATTTCATATTGAATTTTTAATTTCACGATATTTACATATGAGACGTGAATCTCTTTTAAAATTTAATTTAATTGCATTAAAAAAAAAATTTTAAAAAATTTTCCCCCGGATTGAAATTGAACCTAACACCCTAAAATACAATATTTAGTCACCACCGTCTTAACCACCCAGCCAATTTACTTCTAATGTATAGTTTACTAAATGGTGTATTGAATTATATGGGTTTTCTTAGATGTATTATATTATAAAAAATGAAATACCATAAATTATCATAAGTACGCCAAAAAATATCTATTTTAATTCTCTACACACAAGGCATAACATCTTAAGTCGACTTAAGTAAAAAATGAGAAAAAATAGGTATTCAAATTTTAAATAGAATATCTTACTTTTCCTCTGGGTCCCATGTTTAAATTTTTTCTCTAACGGCTTTTATAAGCAATGATGCTTCATCTTATATCCATCTTTTTAATGTTTTGCATTTGTCATACAATCTTAAGTAAACCTAAGATATTATTCAACACAAATTTATATTATGTTCTGTTAAATATTTTAAAAGGCAAAGTATCCTAAGAAAACATAAGATGTTTTGCCTTGTGCTAACTCATTCAGACCTTTGCCTTATGTCCACTTAAGATAAAGTAGTGAAACTAATCATAGAAATTTCAAAAAAGGCATAATATCTTATGTAGACTTAAGATATTTTGAATTGATAAGATCAAAAAATAATTCATAATTAAGTACACATAAGAGCATTTCGCTAGTGCATGTATAAAAATTCTAGCTGTAATTTCCGTTACATAAGATGATTTTTTTTTATTCGGTAATCATTCGATAATTATTATACCCGTGCATACATATATGAACATCGGGTATATTAAAATTACTCCTCCGTTTGTAACGCATCGAAATATAAGAGCTAGATATAGTGTCAAGGGTACGTATCGAATCAGCATCGAAAAGTGAATCGATCTAGCTATGTGTGTCCGTCCGTCCGTCCGTCCGTCCGTCCGTCAGCACGATAACTCAAAAACTATAAGAGCTAGAGTTCTGAAACTTTCACAAAGTAATTTTTAGACAATTTGTAGGTTCCCTATTGTTTTTGGTTAAAATCGGAGAAAGGCTTCGGGTAGCTACCATACAAATTTTTCGATATTTTATGAGTATTTTCTAAATTAATAACGAAATAGAAACCAAATATAAAAACAAACAAATTGTTGTTAAATTATTAATCGATTCATGGTGTAGTGGTTAGGACATGTTACTTGTAGCAAAAATGTCTCGGTTCGAATTCAGGCTAAGGAAAATTTTTTTTTTTTTAAATTAATTTTTTTTTATCTATTTTTATACCCTACACCTATAGAATAGGTAAAGGGGTATATTAACTTTGGTATGGTGTTTGTAACCACCTAAAGGAAGCGAGCTAGATATGGAAAAGTATATATATTTGTGATCAGCATGACCGCCTTAGTCGATATAGCCATGTCCGTCCGTCCGTCCGTCCGTCCGTAGGCACGATAACTCAAAAAATAATGGAGCTATCTTGATGAAATTTTAACTGTAGGTTACTAGGACTGAAAGTACGGCGGGGATTGCATATGGGCGAAATCGGCCCATGGGTTCGGATTCTGGACCTTTTAATCGGTTTCAGGGCTAACGAACAAATATAAAAAATCACGATAACTCAACAACTAATGACGCTATCTTCATCAAATTTGTGCTGTAGGTTACTGGTAATGAAACTACTTCGGGGATTGCGGAAGGTCGGGATTGGACCATGGGTTCGGAACCTAGAACTTTTTGATCGAATTTAGGCCAAACGAGCATAATTCCGAAACCAATGAAGATAGAACCTCCAAATTTAGTATCAGGGTGTCCCTTCCTATTTCCTAAGTGCCTTGTGAATTTGGGTCCCATTGGAGTAGTGGGTCGGGGACCAGCCACACATTTCCGAAGACCTTAAAGCATATCTTTAAAATTAATAAAGATAACAACTTGAAAAAATGTAGAAGCTTCCAATTTGCCACAAGGGTGTTCTTTACTATCTCTTGCGTGTTCCCCTAATTTGGGATCAATTGGAGTGGTGGTTCTGTACCCCTCTCAGACCTCCCAAGTTTTAAAGGCTTATAATCGAAATTACTAAAAATAGTTACTTAAAATTAGGATAGACCGTTCAAATTGTGTACAAGGGTTAACTAGTACTATAAGTATAGCGCGGACTATATAAGGGCGAAATCAGCCCAACGGTTCGGATTCCGGACCTTTTAATCGATGTCAGGGCTAAAGAACATATATAAAAAATCACGATAACTCAACAACTAATGAGGCTATCTTCATGAAATTTGTGCTGTAGGTTATTGGCAGCGAAACTACGGCGGTGATTAAGTACGGTGAGTATTGGACAATGGGTTCGGAACTTAGAACTTTTTGATCGAATTTAGGCCAAACGAGCATAATTCCGAAACCAATGAAGATAGAACCTCCAAATTTGGTATCAGGGTGTCCCTTCCTATTTCGTAAGTGTCTTTGAAATTTGGGCCCCATTGGAGTAGTGGATCGGGGACCAGCCACTCAGTTCTTAGGACCTTAAAGCATATTTTCGAAATTAATAAAGATAGTAACTTGAAACAAATGTAGAAGCTTCAAATTTGGCCCAGGGTGTTCTTTACTATTTCTTGCGTGCCCCCCTAATTTGGGATCAATTGGAGTGGTGGTTCAGAACCTCTCTTAGACCCCCCAATGTGTAAAAGCTTATCATCGAAATTAATAAAACTAGTAACTTAAAATTAAGATAGAGCGTTCCAATTGTGTACAAGGGTTAACTAGTATTGAAAGTATGACGGGACTGCATATGGGCGAAATCGTACCATAATTTCGGGTTCAGGAACCCTTGAAAAGTTCAAGGACTAACAAACATATATCTTAAAAACACCATAACTCAAAAAATAATGCCGGTATTTTGATGAAATTTAACAGTAGGTTACTAGTAATGAAAGTACCATGGGAATTGGTTGTGGTCGAGTTTAATTTCGAAGCCAAAGAATATATTTCCTATGTCCTATGTGTCTCCGAAATCTAGACTTAATTGTAGTGGTTCAGCTATGTTCAAAGGTACTTGCTGCATTTATGTAAAATTTATTTTTATATTTAAATGAATTATATGAAAAGGTCTAAATTTGTAATTGTATTTTAGAAATACTATTTATTGCATATTTTGCGTTTATAAGCTTTTCTATTAGGTATATAAACTAACCATTTAAAATAATAGCAATTTTTAAAAATTTGGATTATTAAATATATTATGCTTTGATTATCTTTTTATCACAAAATTTAATAATTAGAATTTTTTCATTTTGTAATTGAATTGGAATAATTGTTTTTTAATATTTTTAAATAGATTAATTAGTAAGAATTTGTAGTATTTTTTAATAGATAGTGTAATTAGAAAATGTTTTTAGTATTATACAGTTAATTTGGTTTGCTATGACTTACGATCAAATTAATAACAGCTTCTATGGTGTTAAAATGACTTATGGATATGTCCTTAAATTTGAACCAAATAGGTGTAGGGTATTTCTAAGTCGGTTGCACCGACTGACTGTTTCTTTACTTGTTTTTTTAATAAAATATATGTATTTATTTTATGTTTGAAAAAATTTTATTTTATAGAAAATTTGACAGAAGACTCTCATTTATATTAAAAATTATTAATTTTTTTTAATATTTCTATAAAAAAATTAAAACTGTTATTTAAAACAAACAATTGATACCATAGCAACTACGATTATTTAAAACTGTTATTTAAAACAAACAATTGATACCATAGCAACTAGAATTATTTAAAAAAAAATGATGGGATAAATAAAAACTCGTTTTTTAGACAAATTATTAATTGTTCTATGGTACAGTGGATAAGACATGGGACTAGTAGTCAAAACGTTTCGGTTCGATTCCTGGCTGGGGCAAAATTTTTTTTTTTTTTAAATTCATCTTAAAATTCTCATTTATAAATTATTTATTTTTTTTCATACATTTTTAAAAAAATTCAAAACAGTTATTCAAAACAAACAATTGATACCATGGCAACTATAATAATTTAAAAAAAAAATTGAGATGAATATAATGGCTTAATGGTTAAGACGTCTACATTTTAATTGAAAAGTGTGGGTTCGAATCTCGTTGAGAGCATAGTTTTTTTTTAAATTCATCTTTTTTTTAATTCATTTTTTTTGTAATTAAATATAAAAAAACAAATACTTTGAATTTTCTGTCAAACAGTTCAATTGCAATATAAGAATTTCTTATTTATTTAATACACGCACGGGTATCTAAAAGTTGACAAGGGC
Source organism: Dolichopus griseipennis (assembly GCA_963082915.1). Classification (NCBI taxonomy): domain Eukaryota; kingdom Metazoa; phylum Arthropoda; class Insecta; order Diptera; family Dolichopodidae; genus Dolichopus; species Dolichopus griseipennis. The sequence continues at coordinate 248,534,561 of OY720441.1, read as the reverse complement.
AACTATAATCTTCCTCGTTTTTATTTTAAAACTTAAATCAGTCGGTGTATGCATTTTGTAGTGTAATGTAAAAATGAAACGAATTATAGGTATGTATGTATAAAAATTATAAATTATTAATAATTTTATTATTATGAAATTATTATAAAGTTTTTTCAAAATAATTTATTAATATTTTATTGAATGTAGTTATGTGGTATAGAAATATGTACATATAAGTTACTAATTTGAATTTGAAAAAAGTAAATGAAAATTATTGATATTTGTTAATGTTTGCATAAAAACAAATAATAAATTTATTAGTATTTTTGAACTTACAAAAATGATTTGTTTTATTTACGAAAAAGAAAAGTAAGAGAAACTATTTGAAATAGGTAGATATGGAAAAATTTAGTTAATTCACTTATAATAATAATATTATTTCTTATTATTTTATTAGAACTATTATGAGTACTAATTTTAATATACATATTTTATAATAATTTCTACAATGCTGTCTCTTATTTAATTACTTTGGTTTTTTACTTTTTAAAATAGTTTTAATAAATTATAATACTTTTATAGATATCTTGAAATTGAATACGCGGGCGGCTAAAATAGTGGCATTTGTCAAAAATAACAAAATTTTAGATGATACAAAAGTTTCTGATAATTTCAACAATAATGAACGGATTTTAGAAAATAATATTAAAATTAATAAGCCACAGCCAAAATAATAATTTTTAATTGAAGAGGATTTTGACGATATTTATAAGGATCCTGATTACCAAAATTCATCATCTTCAGAGATTATTACTAACCCTGCATCAATAAATCTGCAATCAATTTCAAAAACTAATTTTAAAAATATAGTATTATACAGCGACTCTTGTGCAGGCCAAAACAAAAATGCAGTTGTTTCAATAATGTTCTCACTGTACCTCCAAGAGAATCATAATATCGAATTTATTGACCATAAGTTTCTTGTGCCCGATCATACTCACATGGATTGCGACGTAGATCACTCAATCATTGAGAGAAAAAAGAAGAAAACTTGCCTAACTATACATTATCCGCGTGACTGGATACAATTTATTAAAACTCTTGGTTCAAAAAGGTTTTCCAAGTTGAGGAAATGACGCAGGAAAGGTTTTTTAATTTTTCTTCATTATTAAAAGAAAAATTTATGTGGCGCAAAGTGGACGAAAATGGAAATAAATTTAATTGGAATTCGGTTAAGTGGTTGAGATATAGTAAAACTTATGGCGAAATACTATATAAAAATTCACTAAATGAAAACGCGACTTTTGAAGTACTTAATATTAAAAAGCGTAATACTCCGAATGTAACAATAGCTAGTTTAAAGAAGAAGTGCTATGAGACGTTATTACCTATATCGAAACAGAAGAAAAATGATCTCATGTATTTAAATAATTTGATTGATCCTCTTTATCGTGATTTCTACGAAAATTTACCAGTTGAAGGAATTCCTGATATACATCCCGATCTTGTGGATTCATCCGATGAAGAATAATAAAATGTATTGTTTTATTTTTATTACTGTTAATTTATATTAATAGTTAATTTCCAATCTGAATATGGAGTTTTTAAGTCTACATTTTCGCTGAAGTATTAATTTATTTTATGTTACGTTTTGTTTAATTTATGTTATGTTTTGTAATTAAATTTAAGTTATTAATGGTAAAATATAAAAATTGGATTTTAAAAGTACAAAATCTTTCAAAATATACAATAATATCTTATTTACAGTTTTATGCAATTTTACACTTTAAAAACAAACTTATGTCGACGTAAGATGGTTTAGTGAAAGAAATATTTATACAAAAAATTTTATTAAAGTATCTTATGTCGACATATGACACCTACAAATTATAATATCATAATAAGTCACAATATCTTATGTTACATTTTGCATATTAGTGGCTAAATTATTTGAGATATTTTCTTTTAATTTATGTCATTTAATGCATTTCTAAAATATCAATCGATATTTCACTCTAAAATTTCTTACATTTCAAAAATAAATTTTTCATATCATTTTTTCATTTAAAACGCTTCTACTGCAAAACTTGCAATTTTGACTTAAAATGTTATGCCTTGTGTGTAGAGAATTATTTATGAATTGTTTTCTAAGTAGTTTTTTTTAAATATCTAAATTAAGTTTTCTTATAAAGGAACAAATATATAAAACTTTTTTTTTTATTATTTTTATAGAAAAATACTAAAGAGGGTAAAAATTAAAACAAACAAGAAATTCTAATTTTTATACGTTAAATTGAATTTTTATTAAAAAATAACTAAATTAAATGCAATTTTTTTCGACTTAAAAATTTTAATTTCGGTAAATTTCAAAATCCCCAGTTTCGGTTCTTCCCGGAGTTTAAAATATAATCAATTAATAGAAAACCGATATATTGGTCGTTGTTAGAGATTTTTTATTGGAAAACGTTAGATAAATAGTTAAAAAAGATATATATATATATATATATATATATATATATATATATATTTATACATATATATAATTTGTAACACAACCAAATTAAAAAAAAAACTCTAACAAACAACATCTAAAATAAAAAGCCCATTAATTATCTAATACTATATATAAATTAAAAAACTAAGAAACCAATAATTTTATTAATATATTTGTCTAGAATGAGGTGTAACAAACGCATTCAATTAAATGTGTTTTGTTGGATGTGTTCAATTATAAAAAAATAAAATATTAATGTTTTGTTGGATGTGTTTTATTTTAGAAAATAAAATATCCAAAACTATCACAAGCAGGCCAAAAAATATTTTATTAATTTTTAATAAAAAAAAAAAACACTTTTATAAACTTAAATTTATATGAAATAGTTCATTTCAGTTTTAAAAATCACAGAAGATTTTTGGGAAAATTTAAATAAATAGTAAAACATTTTGCATTTAAAATCGAGACTATGATTTACATTCCTGTTTTAAGTCTTCATTAATTTCAGTGAAATACTGAATTAATAGTATAGGCCAAATATGTGCTTTGGTGCTCTGCTTGCTTTGCTTTGAAAGCAAATAACCAACCAAAGCAACCAAAGCAACCAAAGCAATTTCAAATTTTTCCTAACTTTTTTTTCGATTTCACAGGTACCTAAAAAACCTAAAAAAATAAAATTTTTGTTTATATTTTAACATGTATAATTAAATAAGTGTATAATAATAATATGGTCTTAATAGTTTTGTAATTAACTCTATATCAATCCCGTTTAACAATTTTTTTTTCTTCAATTAATATATATATAAAATATTTTAATAAGGCTTGCGGTAGTGCCTTCTGGTTTTGAAATCGAATCCTAATAATATAATAAATTTTTAAAATACATAGTATGTATATTACTTTATCGTATATTACTTCATTAATTTTTTAATATAAATTTTGAGAATGTCTAAATGTAATATTTGTTCCTATAAAGTGGAAAGATTGGATTTAAAAATTCACTGCGTAAATTGCAAAAAAATTTTACATGCAAAATGCGCCAAAATCAATAAAAATGATATTGAGTATTATGAAAAGAGTAAGCAGGGTTTTTAGTGCAGTACGTGTATTAGAAGATTCTCACTTGTATCAGAGAACATTAAAACTACATCTACATCGGCTTTTTCAACATCAACATCTATACCGACTTCTTCTACATTAACATCAACATTAGTTTCATCTGCTTTAGTAGTTGCACCTGACGACTCTTCTTTTGCGTCTACTTCTACTTGTGGTGGTGTTACTCAGCATTCAAGTATTTCTTCACCAGTGCAAGCAAATGAAAAAGAGATCACTCTACTCACACTATTTAATAAGATTAAAATTCTACAAGCAATGGTGAGTAAGATGGAAGAATTAGAGAATAAAAATGCAACACTGTTAAAAAAAGTTGACTCTCTTGAAATGAGAATAAATCAATTAGAGCAAAAAGAAAACCGTAACTGTGTTGATATTATTGGTATTCCAGATATTTCTCATGAGAATGCTAAAGAGAAAGTTGTTAAACTTTTTAAAGAAGGTTTGAATGTAGATTTTTCTGTAAGTGACATCGATAACTACTACATCAAGAAACCAAAAACTTATTCAAAAATTCTCTCAGAGAAAAATCTATCTAACTCTCCCACGCTTTCTACTGAAAATAGAAATATTGTTTGTATAAAATTTAACTCGGCTGCTATGAAAGAGAAAATTATGAAGAACAACAGACTACATAAAAATCTTACTGCTGGCATATTTGGTAATACTAATACTAATAACATCTATATTAATAATACGCTCACTAAACATATGAGAGATTTATTTACCAAAGCGTTAGAAGTTAGAAAGGAAAAGAAATACAGGTATTTATGGACGCAAAATTCTGTAATATTAACAAAGAAAAAAGAAGGCGATAAGGCAATAAAAATTAGTAATTATAATGATATTTTTAATCTTAAGTAATAGTTCTTTCTTATTTTTTTTGCATAAAAATTTTGATAAATGTCTCTAAATAATAATATTAATAACTATATTGATTTTGATAATTTGCCTTCTTTTAACTTAAATAATTTGTTTAGTAATGTAAGCCATAATAATTCAGTAAATAATTCTGTAAATAATTTTTTCGTTTCTCATCAAAACATTAGAAGTATGCGAAGTAACTTTGACTCTTATTTAGTTCATTTACAATCTTTAGAAATAATGCCAAGTATAATTTTTTTAAGTGAAATTTGGATCTTTGATCATGAAGTTAATAACTATAAAATTCCTAATTTCGAAATGTTTCATCGTTGTAATAATAATTACGCATCAGGTGGTGTTATTGTTTACGTTAGTAATGACATTAAATGTGTTTGTAAAGAAGTTAATTTTGTTAGCGCTGATATTATAAATGTAGTGTGTGGAATTGACAATATTTCTTATTGCTTTGTATGTGTTTATAGACTTCAAGAACATAAAATTAATGAATTTCTTATTGAATTCTCTAATTATTTAAATAATGTTAAGTACAAAAATTGTATTATTTTAGGTGATTTGAATATTGATATTCTTGGTAAATCAAAAAGTAGTGATGATTATCTTTTTCTTATGGCTTCAAACGGTTTTGAATCTCTTATTAATGAACCTACTAGATCTACTACCACTTCATTTTCATGTATTGATCATGTTTTTTGTAGAACTCAAAAAAATAATAATCATAAAATTAAAAGTTCTGTTTATGATATTCAAATTACGGACCATGTTATGATTATTATCAAATTTGAATTAAACACGTGTTTGCCAAAATTTAAAACTTTTAGGTTTAATTATAATTATATTGATTATGATAAATTAATTTATTTATTAAATTTAGAGTTATGGGAAGATGTTTTTTCTGAAAATAATCCCTCTACAGCATTTGACAAATTTTTAAAAATCCTAAATAATTATATTATGGATTGTAATATTATTGTCACTAGAAGTCGTAAGAAATGTAAGCTTAAACCATGGATTACAAATTCGTTATTGAATAATATTAAAAGAAGGGATAAAATTAGAAAAATTACGCTAAAACATAATAACAATATTCGTCTACTCAACTATTATAAGAAAATTTGCAATGATGTAAAAGTAAATATTACCAACTGTAAGAATAGTTATTATATTAATAAGTTTGATTCTAATAGGGGTAATATTAAGAAAGAATGGAATATAGTCAATAGTATATTAAACAAAGATTCTACTTATGATAATAATATAATTAATCTTAATATCAATAACGTTATTACAAATAATTCTTTAGAAGTGGCTAATCATTTCAATCAATACTTTGTTAATATTTCCCAGCAACTTGATACGGATAATTATTTTAGTGCATACTTATCGGATAAAGTAGTCGAGGAAAGTTTTGAATTGAGAAGTTTCTTTTTTGACCATATTTCAGCTTATGAAATTCATAAAATAATAACTGGCCTAAAAAGCTCAGATTCTACTACTTCAGAAGATATTTCTAATAATACTTTAAAGAAGATATCATATCAAATTATTGATATTTTGGCTCATATTTTTAATAATAGTGTAATTTCAGGCATATTTCCTGAAAAATTAAAAAATGCTGAAGTTATTCCTCTATTTAAAAAAGGTGATAGAACTGATGCCAACAATTATAGGCCTATTTCTCTTTTATCCTCTTTCTCAAAAATTTTTGAAAAAGCAATAAAATGTAGAATTTTAGCTTTCCTTGACAAAACTAATTTCTTTAGCTCGAATCAATTTGGTTTCCTGAAAGGCAGATCCACTGAGAATGCTTTACTCAAATTCTGTGGGGAACTATATGAGTCAGTAAATAAAGGTCACACTACAACTGCGTTGTTCATTGACATTACTAAAGCCTTTGATCTTGTGGACCACAATATTCTTTTAAAAAAGTTGTTTAATGCTGGATTCAGAGGTTTTATTCTTAATTGGTTTAATTCATATTTAGCAGGAAGAAGGCAAAAAGTAAAGATTGGAGAGATTTTAAGTTCCGACCTTAGTTTAATATCTTATGGTGTTCCTCAAGGGTCGGTACTAGGGCCTATCTTGTTTTTAGTTTTTATAAATTCGCTCTTCTTACAACAATTTAAAGGATCAATAACTGCATTTGCTGATGATACTGCTTTTACGTATAGTTGTAGTAATAGTTTTGATGTAGCTGTCAACTTGAACTATGATCTTGATCTTATCAGACACTGGTTTAATAAGCATAAATTAATAATTAGTCCTAAAACAAAATATATGAATTTTAGTATCCATGGTCCGGCTTATAATAACTTAGATATTTTCTATCATGCTCCCAAGTGTGCAAAGTTTTTAATTAATGCGTATAATTCTGATTCTTTAAGTTGTTACTATATGAACCACCATTGCGATACAAACTGCTTCCTGATTGAAAACGTTAATTCGTTTAAATATCTTGGTATTTTAATTGATTCAAGATTATGTTGGTCAGATCATACGTCCTACGTTAATAAGTATCTTAAGAATATTATCAGAAATCTTTATCACGTTAGTTTATATTGCTCTCAGAAAATTTCATGCACAGTGTACTACGCAATGTTTCATTCTAAACTTCAATATGGTATATCATGTTGGGGTGGGGCATATTTTAACAAAATGCATCCTCTATTAATAACACAGAAGCATGCTATCAGAATTATTTGCAAGAAAAACCGTAATTATCCTTCTTTTGTGCTTTTCAATAAGTTAAAAATACTTCCCATAAGAAACTTATATTATTATAAAACCCTAAAAGTTTTTTTCTTGAAATCAGGCTATTCAGCTTTAAGGTATATTAATAATTACAATTTAAGAATTAATTCTAGAAATATTGTTAAAGTTCCGCGTTTCCGTAAATTACATTTTTGTCATTTCTATTTTATAGTAGCTCCCAGAATATTTAACAAACTACCTGATTATATTAGACTTACTAGAATTTTAACTAAGTTTTTAAAACTTTTAAAATCTTGGCTTTTAGAAATTAACTTTGTAAATTGTGAAGACCTACTAAAGGTTATTAACTAATTGAGTAAAGTTCCTTCGCTTTTTTTAAGATAAAATTAATTATTTTTTATGTTGTTTTCTACATTTTTTATTTTCATTTTATTTTATTTTTTTTGCCTTTCCCCACTAATGTTTAAATTAAAATAAAAATTTTTTGATAATTTGAAAAACATATTAAAGTAAGTAAATTTATATTTAGTTAATGATTTGTATGATGCGCCATTCGATACTTGTCTCTTCTTTTGCAAAAGAATGGTAGCTAACTATTTTTATTATTAAAAATTTTGTACTACAATGTAATTTTATTGTATATTGAAAATCAAAATAAAAATATTGAATTAAAAAAAAAAAAAAAAAAAAAATAAGTGTATAATAATACTTAATAGTTTTGTAATTAACTCTAAATCAATCCCGTTTAACTATTTTTTTTCCTTCAATTAATTTATATCAATCCCGTTTAACTATTTTTTTTTCTTCAATTAATAATATATAAATTATTTTAATAAGGCTTGCGGTAGTGCCTTCTGGTTTTGAAATCGAATCCTAATTTTTAATGTTTATAATAATATATATGTATATTATTGTATTAGGGAGAAAGCTTGTCCGTACAACAGGTGCAAGTGTAAAAACCAAATTTTTTTCTGTTAAAATTTCATACTGAATTTTTAATTTCACGATATTTACATATGAGACGTGAATCTCTTTTAAAATTTAATTTAATTGCATTAAAAAAAACAATTTAAAAAAATTTTCCCCTGGATTGAAATTGAACCTAACACCCTAAAATACAAAATTTAGTCACCACCGTCTTAACCACCCAGCCAATTTACTTCTAATGTATAGTTTACTAAATGGTGTATTGAATTATATGGGTTTTCTTGGATGTATTCTATTATAAAAAATGAAATACCATAAATTATCATAAGTACGCCAAAAAAATATCTATTTTAATTATTTATGAATTGTTTTCTAAGTAATTTTTTTTAAGTATCTAAATTAAGTTTCCTTATAAAGGAAAAAATATATAAAACTTTTTTTTTTATTATTTTTATAGAAAAATACTAAAGAGGGTAGAAATTAAAAAAAACAAGAAATTCTAATTTTTATACGTTAAATTGAATTTTTATTAAAAAATAACTAAATTAAATGCAATTTTTTTCGACTTAAAAATTTTAATTTCGGTAAATTTCAAAATCCCCAGTTTCGGTTCTTCCCGGAGTTTAAAATATAATCAATTAATAGAAAACCGATATATTGGTCGTTGTTAGAGATTTTTTATTGGAAAAAGTTAGATAAATAGTTAAAAAAGATATATATATATATATATATATATTTATACATATATATAATTTGTAACACAACCAAATTAAAAAAAAAACTCTAACAAACAACATCTAAAATAAAAAGCCCATTAATTATCTAATACTATATATAAATTAAAAAACTAAGAAAGCAATAATATATAAGAAAAACCCTAATCACAAAACACTAACAAATAATAATATCAGCTAAAAATTAAAATATCAACTAAAAACAGGCTAAGAAATAAATCAATAAAATAAAATACTCAAATGAAATAATATGAATCTTCCAACTTGTTTTGGAAAAACTTTTAAAAAAATAATATATAAACACACATTTTGTAATAAAGCAGACTAAAATAAATTTACTTAAGTTTTATAAACTAATTACAAAATACGGCTAATTAAAATACAGTTTTTCTTTTCTTCTTATTAGAATACATTTTTAGAGTGTCTGACTCCGAAATGTTGACACGCAGATTCGTTTCCGGATGGAAGGATATATTTTTAAATGCATATAAATTACAAAAAATTCCCGTTTTTCTTTTTCAACACCATTATTTGGCAAAGTGCAAATTATACATTATCCCGAAATTCCAAGAACTTATATATTTTTGACAATAAATTCTAATTTAATATAATGAACTACGTCATTCTATGGCGGGCCAACAGCTAGTATATAAGAAAAACCCTAATCACAAAACACTAACAAATAATAATATCAACTAAAAATTAAAAAATCAACTAAAAACAGGCTAAGAAATAAATCAATAAAATAAAATACTCAAATGAAATAATATGAATCTTCCAATTTGTTTTGGAAAAACTTTTAAAAAAATAATATGTAAACACACATTTTGTAATTAAGCAGACTAAAATAAATTTACTTAAGTTTTATAAACTAATTGCAAAATACGGCTAATTAAAATACAGTTTATATTTTCTTCTTATTAGAATACATTTTTGGAGTGTCTGACTCCGAAATGTTGACGCGCAGATTGGTTTCCGGATGGAAGGATATATTTTTAAATGCATATAAATTACAAAAAATTCCCTTTTTTCTTTTTCAACACCATTATTTGGCAAAGTGCAAATTATACATTATTCCGAAATTCCAAGAACTTATATATTTTTGAAAATAAATTCTAATTTAATATTAGTCATTCTATGGCGGGCCAACAGCTAGTTTTTAATAATTGCGATTATAAGCTTTTAAAATTTAAGAGGTCTAAGAGGGATACTGAACCACCACTCCAATTGATCCTAACTTAGGGGGACACGCAAGGGACAGTAAAGAACACTCTTGTGCCAAATTTGAAGCTTCTACATTTTCTTAAGTTGTTATCTTTAATAATTTTAAAGATATGCTTTAAGGTCTTCGGAAATGTATGGCTGGTCCCAAACCCACTACTCCAATGGGGCTCAAATTTCAAAGACATTAAGGAAATAGGAAGGGACACCCTGATACAAAATTTGGAGGTTCTATCTTCTTTGGTTTCGGAATTATGCTCGTTTGGCTTAAATTCGATCAAAAAGTTCTAGGTTCCGAACCCATGGTCCAATCCCGAACTTACGCAATCCCCGATGTAGCTTCATTACTAGTAACCTACACCACAAATTTGATGAAGAAAGCGTCATTAGTTGTTGAGTTTTTGTGATTTTTTTATATGATCGTTAGTCCTTCGATTGATTAAAAGGTCCAGAATCCGAACCAATGGGCCGATTTCGCCCATATGCAATCCCCGCCATACTTTGAGTCCTAGTAACCTACAGTTAACATTTCATGAAGATAGCTTTATTATTTTTTGAGTTATCATGCCTACCGGCGGACGGACGGACGGACATGGCTATATCGACTCAGGAGGTCACGCTGATCATAAATATATATACTTTTCCATATCTAGCTCGCTTCCTTTAGGTGGTTACAAACACCATACCAAAGTTAATATACCCTTTTACCTATTCTATAGGTGTAGGGTATAAAAATCCAATATTCTGGAAAAAATGTTAAATTAAACAAGTGATGAAAAAAACCAAGGGTTTTTAAAGAAGCACATTTTCAAATTTATATTGTATTACATATTGAGTTTAACTTTAGAAATATTTACTGCTTAATTATAAAATTTACTGCTAACAGTTAAATTTGTTATAGCCCTTCAATGGGGAAGGCTTCCAATTTTCTCAAGGATCTACCTTCATCTTTCTCCCCCGCCCCCCTCCGTCACCCACCATTTTTTTAGGTTCTAGGAATTAAATTGTGAATTCCACAAAAATTTGGAATTTTACTTAGAATTAAGTAAAAATGGGTAAAACTGAGAGACACTTTCTTCAATTTACGGAACCGCGTTTAAATTTAAGAAAAACCTTTAAAATATGTTAAAGTATAATGTTGGGGCTTTAAATTTTGTATATTAATAAAAAAAAATTGGACAGGTATTTAAGTTACAAGTGCTTAAAAATAGCAAAATTTAAATTTTCGAGCCCTTATAACTCCTAAACAGGGGACTTGACAACAAAATTTTGTTAACCGACTCCTACTAATTTCTGAGTATCTAACTTCTGCCAAAATTTCAAGACCCTAGATTGAACTGTTCAGAAGATATGTTTGGCCAAAAATTTTGCAAAAATTGAGTTTTGTGTAATGTTAAATTATAGTACCGTGTGGCAACCCTATACATTTAAGGGATATATTTTTGTTAAGCCTATAAAAGCAGCTCTCTTCTACCGTTTTTTGATTGAAAATAAACCTAACAGAAATCTTGTTATATCAATTGAAATATAGGGCTTTCTTGGAATTTGCAGGGGCTGTAGCTTCGTCACCCTTCAAAATTAAGAAAAACCTTTGACACATGTTTAAATATAATTATAGAGCTTTGAATTTTGATATCAACAAAAAAAAATTTGGACAGGTATTCAAGTTACAGGTGTTTAAAAACTGCAAAATTTCAATTTTCGAGCCCTTATAGCTCCTAAACATGGGGCTTGACAAAAAAATTTTGTTAACCGACTCCTACTAATTTCTGAGTATCTAACTTGACCCAAAATTTCAAGACCCTAGCTTGAACCGTTTAGAAGATATGTGTGGCTAAAAATTTTATAAAAATTGAGTTTTGTGTAATGTTAAATTTTAGTACCGTATGGCAACTCTAAACATTTGCCTTTTAAATATTTATAAAGCTTATGAAACCAGCTATCGTTTGCCGTTTTCAAATTGAAAATACACTTAATAGAACTCTTGTTATAACAATTTGAATATAGGGCTTTATCCAACTTTGTGGGGCTGCAGCTCCGTAACGGGTGGGGCTGCAGAAAAAAATTCTTCTACGAAATTATTTTTTTTGTAATACCTACTAGTGGTTAAAACTTCTTTTCTCTATTTCAAACGATGTAAAAGTTTTTGTAAACATACGGACAGACGGACAGACGGACGGACAGAGTGAAGCTATATAGGCACATTTTTACAAAATTCTTTGAAAATGTGCTAAAAACGATGTAAAAGTTAGTTCACTTTGAATGATCATAAAAAGAGGATCAAAAATAAAGAAAAATCTAACAATTTAATTAAAAAAATAAAAATTGTGTTTCATTTATTGAAGATTTTTGCCCGTTCAAGTTTGAAATAATAATAATAATAAAAATACAGCTAATAAAGAATCAGATTAAAAATATTCTTAAATTTAAGTAACGAAACATTTTCGATCTCTAGATTTTTTCGTAAGTCATTATTTTTTATCTACATTAAATTTGTTGTTCTTTAAAAATAAATTTCAGAGTCAAAATGCAGTTTTCTGTTTTTATACCCGTATGACTATATAGTTAAAGGGACTATATAGTTACATTTGAGACACAGAGAAGGAGAGGGGGTATATATAGACTCAAGTGTATGAATCGGATCAGAATAGAAAATAAATCGATTTAGCTATGTATGTCCGTCCGTTCGCCCTCACGATAACTCAAAAACTAAAGGAGCTAGGATCTTGAAATTTTCGGGAATTCTGTTTTTTGCAATAGCCGTCATCTCTATTTAAATCCAGCATGGGTTCGGTTAGCTGCCATACAACTTTTTTTTTTATATGAGTACTAGCAAATTTACCCGACGTTGCCCGGAAGCGTGCAAATTGCAAAAAAGTAAGTTTCGATCAATATTTCGAAGTACTTCTTTGGTTAAAAGAAAGTCTCAAAAAAATGTTTGTTTGCGGCCCAACAGCTTTTTATAGGTTTTTTCGTTACTTTTCTATAAGTTAGAAATGGTTTGACCGATTGACTTCTTTTTTTGTATATGTGAACTTCTTCGAGAAAGGAGTTCACTCTATTAACAGACTTGGAATTTGTTAACCCTTTCCGCCCGACAGTTATTCCAAAAAAAATTTGCCAATGATATAACGTCTAATTTTGCGAAATATTGCTTGATCAAATTTTCAAAAAGCGGTTTGTTGTGCTCTTAACCCATTGTGGCAAAGCGGCTTTTTACAGATTTTTTCATTACTTTACTCTTAAGCAGTAACAGTTTGACCACTTGAATGTAAATTTTGTATGCGTACATGTATATACTTATCATTCCGACGATTAATCAAAAAAAAAATTTTTGTAAGTAAAGTACGTCCAATTTTTGAAAGTAGGTAAAAGTTCTTTGAATTAAGGGAATGTTTAAAAAAATGGTTTGTCGAGTTCTTTTAACCGATTGCGAAACAAAAACTCTAAAAAGAAGTTTGCAAAACAGTTTTAACAATTATCTCTAATTTTTATATACCGTTTATTCTGCTTCTTGACAATTTGGTGCTCCTTGAATTATTATTGTTATTATTTAATAATTATGAAAAGTTTAAAGTGAAATTTGATAAATTTGTTGAAAAATTGCTAGAAGAATTTTAAAAAACTCCTTTTAAAAAAATTGCTTCATCTCATCTGAAAATTAACATGTACACAATTCTTGTGTTAACTTTTTTCATTAACATCAACTTAAATTAAAATTCCATTGAGAGGTCAAAAGGGTATACTAAATTTGCCATTATGTCACTATACTAAGTAAATAGTAGTTTACTTAATTTGCCAGCGTTTGAATAAAATATAATCAATGGTTTAGAAAAGGTTTAAAAATTTGCTTTTCATTTTATATTTTGTTTTGTACTTACCTGAAAGTTCCACTACGCTCTTCTTAGTTTGTTTATGACTTTATGAGAAAAATGTAGGCTTCTTTTTTGGAAAACCTGTTTTAAAATACTATGTATTTTGAATTTTAAATTGAATTTTTTGATTTTTAGATTTCATTTGAGGAAAACTGCAATTTCACACTGAAATCTATTTTTAAAAAACAACAACTGCAAAGTAGATAAAACCAAAGACTTACGAAAACATGTAGAGAAGGAAAATGTTATGCTTTTTAATTTTAAAGACATTTTTATAATTCGGATTCTTTATTAGCTTTATTTTTATCATTATTAAGATTACCTCATTTAGCTTTTGTACTATTTGAGATTATTCAAAGAAAAAAATTAGCCTTATTAATTAAGTGAACTTTTGGAATAAAGATTAACTCGCGTTCATACCAAAAATTTGAAAATTTCATTGAATATTTGTTCAAACGCGCAAACAGGTCAAAACCAAATTAACCCTCTGGGTTTTAATTAAAATGGTGGTACAAAATTTTCAATAAAATTCTTTTAATCGTTTAAGCAAATAAAATTTATCGAAAACTTCATGGCGTCGTCGTGGAAAACGGGTTAATCGAACTTAACTAAAACTTTCTGCAGCCTCTCTTTTAGACTGCAAAATCGACCTGTAAAGTTGGACACAAATCGAGAACAGAAGATTTTTTAATTTAATTTATTCCAACCAAATTTATACAACTAATTCCGGTTGCTAAGAGGAACATTTGTGCAAAATTTCAAGTCAATCGGTCAAACCGTTTTGACCCGACATCAAAAACATTGAAAAAGCTTCATTGGGCCCTCGTGCCCAAACAGGTTAATCGAACTCAACGAAAATTTGTTCCAGACTCTCTTTTCGACTGCGAAACCAGCCTGTAAAATTGGACACAATTTGGAAACACAAAATTTTTTGGAAGCCCGCCAGGCCGAAACGGGTTAATTTATTCCAACCAAATTTATACAACTAATTCCGGTTTCTAAGAGGAACATTTGTGCAAAACTTCAAGTTAATCGGTGAAGCCGTTTTGACTCGACATCCAAAAACCGAAAAAGCTTAAAACGGCTCTGGAGCCGCAACCTGTTATAACTTATAAAAATGTGACATAGCCTATATCACCCCTCGGGCTCCCAAAATTATTCCTTTAAAATTTTGTGACAATCGGACCAGTGGTTTTCACGTGAATCCTGGACAAACAAATAAGCAAACAAACGAACAAACAAATCTTCTCCTTTATATATTAGATTAATCTGTACCTATTACAGCTTCGTGTCTGAAATTTTGTAAAAGTAGTTTAGTTTTATGGCCAAAGTTTGTGCAAAATTTTGTTTTGTTGGTCTACTGCAGTGGTTCGAGTAGCTGTCATACAACTTCTTATCTTATTATACAACAGCTGGGTGGCACAGTGGTTGGGTGCCGACCTTTCATGTGAAAGGGCCCGGGTTCGAATTCTAGTGAAAGTGAAAAAACTTTTCGGGTTTTCGACTCGGCTCAGCTACCATTCGCCATTGGGTTCAAATTAATGGCATAATCAATAATTAATAATCATAAATCTTTAATAAAACATACTTTAATATAAAAATATAAACAAATGCAAAAATATAATCAAATAATTTAATTAAATAATATAACTCGCAGATATAGAATACCATATAAGTAAAATATAAAATATTACAATATAAACAAAAAATAGAATTGTAAATATTGAAAATCTAAGACGTTTCTACATGTTATAAGGCCTAGTACTATCTCATGTTTAAATTGTATATGGAATTCAATAAGACCAATTCTAATAACACGAATATAATATGACCCCCTGTTCCAACATGTACCTATGGTACAGACAGGCTTATTAGCCTAACAGTTGAACAGTTAGCGCTTAAAAAAAAAAAAAAAAAAAAAAATATGAGCATTCCTCTCCACCTAATGAAGCTGGGTGTCTGAAATTCTGCTAAAAATAGTTTAGTGTAATGGCCAAAGTTTCTGCAAAATTTGGTTGTTCTACTGCAGAGACTTCGAGTAGCTGCCATACAACTTCTTTTATATGAGCATTACACTACACCTAATGAAGCTGGGTGTCTGATATTTTGGCAAAAATAGTTTATTGTAATAGCCAAAGTTACAGCAAAATTTGGTCTGTCTACTGCAGAGGGTTCGAGTGGCTACTATGCAACTCCTTCTTTTATTTGAGTATTCACTGCACTTAATAAAGCTGTATGTTTGAAATTTTGCCAAAAGTAATTAACCGGATGATATAATGTATATGTTATGGGCAGACGGGTATCCCAGAGCTGACACAGTCTAGTCTACTACACTCTTCCTTGTTTTCTAATAAAATCTAAAAATCAGAAAGATCGATTTTGTACATATTATACTTAAATACGTAGTATTTTAAAACCTTTTTTCCAAAAAAAACGTCTTCATTTCATTCATAAAATCATAAAAAAACGAAGAAGAGGGTAGTAGAACTTTCAGATGAGTACTAAACAAATTATAAGTTGAAAAGCAGCTCTTTAAACCTCTTTCAGTACATCGACTGAACTTTATTCAGACGTTGGCCCTTCAAGTAAACTACTATTGATATTAAGCACTGCTCATATAAAACAAGAATTTGTATGGCAGCAAATCAAACGCACTGCACTACTCCAATTAAATTTTTCACAAACTTTGGCTATAAAGCTTAAATATTTTTGGGGAAATTTCAGACACCCTGCTTAATTTGGTACAGAGTAAAGATCTTATAAATAAAGAAGTTGTATGAAGACTACTCGAACCTGCTGCAATAGACCAACCAAATGTTATCCCGTGGAGCTAACTGACTGTATTGCACTAGCCATAACGGCTCTTTTATTAAAACTAATTTCAGAAACCTACCTCTTTATTTTTTGAGTTATCGAGCGGACGGGCGGACAAACATAGCTAAATCGATTCAGTTTTTGATTCTGATCCGATCCATATCTTTGAGTCAACATTAACTCTCCTTTTTTTCTGCGCCACAAACGGAATGGCAAATTTAGTATAACCGTTTGACCTTTAGTCATATGGGAATACTAATACTTATATGTAAATTAGATAATACTCGGTTGAGCGTTTCTGCGCCATTGTACATTTAAACAGCATTTATATTTATTTTGGATCTAATGGAATATGAAGGATCTTTTTTAAACATTAATGCCTGGAAAAAGTTTACAATACTAGATTGTGTCAAACAAATAGGAATGTCCTATGTTGAAATTAAACAATCAAACTTTCAAGCATGTTGGAAAGCAGTGTGGCATGATACAGTTGAAGTAGGGAATTATAAAATCTCTTTGGAGCAAGAATATTCCCCAGATAATTGACTTGGGTCAAATATTGGACGGAGAAGGCTTCGAGGATATAGCTGAAGTAGATATTGCAGAAATAATGGAAGAAGCCCGGTCCAGGAATAACATGAAGGAGGGAATTATAGGAAGAAAATTAGGCAACTATTTTTAAGAATATGATTCCAATGCTGAACGAAGTCTAAAATTTCAGCGAGATGTTAATAAATTTTTAAGTCAATATAAGGAAGTCTACAAAGATATGACTAAAAATAAATCACAATGGCTTATTTCCGACTTTTTCTCCGAGAAGTCTCATCGAATTACTTTTGAAACTAATACATCAACTATAGAACGAGAATCTAATGAAACAAACGACTAAGAAATACGTATAATACACAAATACACTTATTTGGTTCAAATTTAATGAGTAGTTCATAAGTCATTTTAAAACCATTTATTAGTTTGATCGTCAGACATAGCTAATGAAACTAACTTTATAATACTAAAAACATTTTCTAATTATTTTATCATTCAAAAATATTAAAAATTCTTACTAACTTATCTATTTAAAATATTAAACAACAAATTAAATTGAGATAAATGGATTCGTAAAATGCAATTACAAAATTACATATTTAAAACTTTTATCCAATTCAATAAGTCCTCTAAAATCCAACGAAAATCCAGAAGCGACTGATCAAGAATGGACGGCTAGTAGGTATAAAATACAAAATATAATAATTATAAAATAATGAACACAACTAAAGATAAAAATATGGTAGGGATATCTACCAAAAAGTCGGCAGAGACCACGGCTGCCGGCGAGAGCTTGGCCAATTCCACAAAGGGATTAGTTAAGTCGCCAGTGGTTAAAAATGTATCTACGTTCAACGCAACCGACCCTTTTAAAAAGGGCGGTTTAGTGGGAAGATCACCACCTGTAGTTGAAAATAAAACCAGTGACAAAGCGGGAATCCAGGCTAATGTCATTAGAAATATTACTGGTTCGAAATTAATAAAAATTATGTCTAACGATGACGGTCAGAATAAACCCCTAGACGTGGGTATTACAGTAGAGGAACTGTTTCATTTAAGAATAAGTGAACTAGAGAAGATGTGTAGCGACTTAATGAGTCAGATCCACACTCTAACCGAAGAAAATAAAATGCTAAAGAAAAAGCAATTAACTAAAAGTGCAGTAGAAAACTGTTCAGATGAAGAAGAACTAACTCGGGAAACCGAGTGGATTGTAAAACGTACTGGGGAAAAAAAAAGCGGAGCGCTCACCTCAAATACACAAAGAAAATAGTGTAGAAAAATTAAAATCTTAAAATCTCCGGTTATCTTAAGTAAGTTGTAGAATACCCCAAAGTTAATAAAATACTGAAAGATGTACAAATTAACTATAAAATAAATATGATGAATAACCATCAACTGAAGATTAATGTTGAAAAAGAAGGGGAATACAGAGAACTAACAAAGATTATAAATGAAGCTAATTTAGAATGGCATACTTATGAAAACAAGTTGACCAGGCCAAATAAAGTTATGGCTAGGAACTTGCATCCTTCATGCGATCCTGAAGATATAAAGCAAGAGTTTAAATGTAATGGTTTTAAAATCATTGAAGTTGTAAACAAAATAAAAAAAATTAAAAGGAATGAGAAAGAAACTATAGTTAAACTACCTCTTTTTATG
Source organism: Dolichopus griseipennis (assembly GCA_963082915.1). Taxonomy (NCBI): domain Eukaryota; kingdom Metazoa; phylum Arthropoda; class Insecta; order Diptera; family Dolichopodidae; genus Dolichopus; species Dolichopus griseipennis. Next base: position 248,515,596 of record OY720441.1, on the reverse strand, counting down.
TTAACATTTGAAAATACTGAGGACATTGATAAGATTTATAAAATAGAGTTTATTCAGCATATGAGAGTGAAAATTGAAGCTCTGAAAAAAACAAATCTGATTCCTCAGTGTAAAAAATTTCAAAGATATATAGAAAAATCAGCTGAAAAAATTATAAAACGCACTAACGTTAGTAATATAACTCATAGTACAAATAGCATTCATAAACCTTACACTAAAGCTGATAATAACATTTTAATGCAGATGATGCAAAATTTGTTAAATTCAATGAATGATATCTCTAAAAGAATAACTATTCAATAAAATTTTACACACATGCAGCAATTACTCCTTTTCAGGATTTTAATCTGTAGTGCATTTACTGTTGAATGATTTAGTACCCTTGATGATTTATTTGAATTTTAAATAATTTTTAAATTTATTCTCTTAATTTACTTAATTTTGTATGAAATTCGAAAGAAATATTAATTTGTAACAATATAAATATAAAATATTAACACCATTAATGCTCTTATTAGTTTTTTATCACAAAATTTAATTAGTACTCGTATTTCTAAAATGCAATGTCAAACTTATAACTTTTCATATTACTCATTTAAATAGAAAAATAAAATTTACAACTTAATTATCATACACAATTTCTTAATTATATAATATTACCTATGGTAATCATTCAATAAAAAATAGATATTATATAATAAAACTAAAACAAAAACAAATTTCGTCGTTTATTAAGAAAATATTTTGTTTTTAATTTATAAAATATAATACATATTATGTTTTACAGTAAAAACTTAGTCTTTTAAAAATATAAAAGTGTTAAATAAAAATTAAATAGGAAATAGTGTATCAAATTTTAAGTTTCTATCTTTATTAATTTCGAATATTTGCTTTAAGGTCTTGGGAGTAGTGGGGGTGGTACGCAAACCGCTATTCTAATTTATTCAAAATTTCAGGTACACAAAACAAACAAGAAGAAACATCTGTGCCCCAAATATAAGGTTCTAACTTCCTTGGTTCCGAAATTGTACACGTTTGGCCTCAATTCGATCAAAAGCTTCTAGAATCCGAACCCGACCAGAACCAATTCTCATGGTACTTCATTACTAGTAACCTAGAATTTAAATTTCATCAAAATAGCGTCATTAGTTTTTCAATTATGGTGATTTTAAGTTATATTTTTGTTAGCCCTTGAACTTTTCAAAGATTCGAGAAGCCGATTTCACCCATATGCTGTCCCGTCATACATTTAATACTAGTTAACCCTTGTACACAATTAGAATGTTCTATCTTAATTCTAAGTTACTATTTTTATACCCTACACCTATAGAATAGGTAAAGGGGTATATTAACTTTGGTATGGTGTTTGTAACCACCTAAAGGAAGCGAGCTAGATATGGAAAAGTATATATATTTGTGATCAGCGTGACCGCCTTAGTTGATATAGCCATGTCCGTCCGTCCGTCCGTCAGTCCGTCCGTCCGTCCGTCCGTCCGTAGGCACGATAACTCAAAAAATAATGGAGCTATCTTGATGAAATTTTAACTGTAGATTACTAAGACTGAAAGTACGGCGGGGATTGCATATGGGCGAAATCGGCCGATGGGTTCGGATTTTGGACCTTTTAATCGATCGAAGGGCTAACAAACATATATAAAAAATCACGATAACTAAACAACTAATGACGCTATCTTCATCAAATTTGTACTGTAGGTTACTAGTAATGAAACTACTTCGGGGATTGCGTAAGGTCGGGATTGGACCATGGGTTCGGAACCTAGAACTTTTTGATCGAATTTAGGCCAAACGAGCATAATTACGAAACCAATGAAGATGGAACCTCCAAATTTGGTATCAGGGTGTTCCTTCCCATTTCCGAAGTGTCTTGGGAATTTGGGCCTCATTGGAGTAGTGGGTCGGGGACCAGCCACACATTTCCGAAGACCTTAAAGCATATCTTTAAAATTAATAAAGATAACAACTTGAAAAAATGTAGAAGCTTCCAATTTGCCACAAGGGTGTTCTTTACTATCTCTTGCGTGTTCCCTTAATTTGGGATCAATTGGAGAGGTGGATCAGTACCCCTCTCAGACCTCCCAAGTTTTAAAAGCTTATAATCGAAATTACTATAAATATTTACTTAAAATTAAGATAGACCGTTCAAATTGTGTACAACTTAACTAGTACTATAAGTAAAGCGCGGGCTGTATAAGGGCGAAATCACCCATGGGTTCGGATTCTGGACCTTTTAGTCGGTGTCAGGGATAACGAACATATATTAAAAATCACGATAACTCAACAACTAATGAGTCTATCTTCATGAAATTTGTACTGTAGGTTATTGGTGATGAAACTACGGCGGTGATTACGTACGGTGAGGATTGGACAATGGGTTCGGAACTGAGAACTTTTTGATCGAATTTAGGCCAAACTAGCGTAATTCCGAAACCAATGAAGATATAACCTCCAAATTTGGTATCAGGGTGTCCCTTCCTATTGCGTAAGTGGCTTTGAAATTTGAGCCCCATTGGACTAGTGGGTCGGGGACCAGCCACTCAGATCCGAGGACCTTAAAGCATATTTTCGAAATTAATAAAAATAGTAACTTGAAACAAATGTAGAAGCTTCAAATTTGGCCCAGGGTGTTCTTTACTATTTCTTCCGTGCCCCCCTAATTTGGGATCATTTGGAGTGATGGTTCAGGACATCTCTTAGACCCCCAAATGTGTAAAAGCTTATCATCGAAATTAATAAAACTAGTAACTTAAAATTAAGCTAGAACGTTCCAATTGTATACAAGGGTTAACTAGTATTGAAAGTATTACGGGACTGCATATCGGCGAAATCGTACCATGGTTTCGGGTTCTGGAACCCTTGACAAGTTCAAGGACTAAAAAACATATATCTTAAAAACACCATAACTCAAAAAATAATGCCGGTATTTTGATGAAATTTAAACTCTAGGTTACTAGTAATGAAAGTACCATGCGAATTGGTTCTGGTCGAGTTTAATTTCAAAGCCAAAGAATATATTTCCTATGTCCTATGTGTCTCCGAAATCTAGACTAAATTGTAGTGGTTCAGCTATGTTCAAAGGTACTTGCTGCATTTATGTAAAATTTATTTGAATATTTAAATGAATTATATGAAAAGTTAAAAATTTGTAATTGTATTTTAGAAGTACATTTATTGCATATTTTGCGTTTATAAGCTTTTCTATTAGGTATATAAACTAACCATTTAAAATAATTGCAATTTTTAAAAATTTGGATTATTAAATATATTATGCTGTGATTATCTTTTTATCACAAAATTTAACAATTAGAATTTTTTCATTATACCCTACACCTATAGAATAGGTAAAGGGGTATATTAACTTTGGTATGGTGTTTGTAACCACCTAAAGGAAGCGAGCTAGATATGGAAAAGTATATATATTTGTGATCAGCGTGACCGCCTTAGTCGATATAGCCATGTCCGTCCGTCCATCCGTCCGTCCGTCCGTCCGTCCGTCCGTCCGTCCGTCCGTAGGCACGATAACTCAAAAAATAATAGAGCTATCTTGATGAAATTTTAACTGTAGGTTACTAGGACTGAAAGTACGGCGGGGATTGCATATGGGCGAAATCGGCCCATGGGTTCGGATTCTGGACCTTTTAATCGGTTTCAGGGCTAACGAACAAATATAAAAAATCACGATAACTGAACAACTAATGACGCTATCTTCATCAAATTTGTGCTGTAGGTTACTAGTAATGAAACTACTTCGGGAATTGCGTAAGGTCGGGATTGGACCATGGGTTCGGAACCTAGAACTTTTTGATCGAATGTAGGCCAAACGAGCATAATTCCGAAACCAATGAAGATAGAACCTCCAAATTTAGTATCAGGGTGTCCCTTCCTATTTCCTAAGTGTCTTGTGAATTTGGGTCCTATTGGAGTAGTGGGTCGGGGACCAGCCACACATTTCCGAAGACCTTAAAGCATATCTTTAAAATTAATAAAGATAACAACTTGAAAAAATGTAGAAGCTTCCAATTTGCCACAAGGGTGTTCTTTACTATCTCTTGCGTGTTCCCCTAATTTGGGATCAATTGGAGTGGTGGTTCTGTACCCCTCTCAGACCTCCCAAGTTTTAAAGGCTTATAACCGAAATTACTAAAAATAGTTACTTAAAATTAGGATAGACCGTTCAAATTGTGTACAAGGGTTAACTAGTACTATAAGTACAGCGCGGACTATATAAGGGCGAAATCAGCCCAACGGTTCGGATTCCGGACCTTTTAATCGATGTCAGGGCTAAGGAACATATATAAAAAATCACGATAACTCAACAACTAATGAGGCTATCTTCATGAAATTTGTGCTGTAGGTTATTGGCAGCGAAACTACGGCGGTGATTACGTACGGTGAGGATTGGACAATGGGTTCGGAACTTAGAACTTTTTGATCGAATTTAGGCCAAACGAGCATAATTCCGAAACCAATGAAGATAGAACCTCCAAATTTGGTATCAGGGTGTCCCTTCCTATTTCGTAAGTGTCTTTGAAATTTGGGCCCCATTGGAGTAGTGGATCGGGGACCAGCCACTCAGTTCTTAGGCCCTTAAAGCATATTTTCGAAATTAATAAAGATAGTAACTTGAAACAAATGTAGAAGCTTCCAATTTGCCACAAGGGTGTTCTTTACTATTTCTTCCGTGCCCCCCTAATTTGGGATCAATTGGAGTGGTGGTTCAGAACCTCTCTTAGACCCCCCAATGTGTAAAAGCTTATCATCGAAATTAATAAAACTAGTAACTTAAAATTAAGATAGAGCGTTCCAATTGTGTACAAGGGTTAACTAGTATTGAAAGTATGACGGGACTGCATATGGGCGAAATCGAACCATAATTTCGGGTCCTGGAACCCTTGAAAAGTTCAAGGACTAACAAACACATATCTTACAAACACCATAACTCAAAAAATAATGCCGGTATTTTGATGAAATTTAACGGTAGGTTACTAGTAATGAAAGTACCATGGGAATTGGTTGTGGTCGAGTTTAATTTCGAAGCCAAAGAATATATTTCCTATGTCCTATGTGTCTCCGAAATCTAGACTTAATTGTAGTGGTTCAGCTATGTTCAAAGGTACTTGCTGCATTTATGTAAAATTTATTTTTATATTTAAATGAATTATATGAAAAGGTGTAAATTTTTAATTGTATTTTAAAAATACATTTATTGCATATTTTGCGTTTATAAGCTTTTCTATTAGGTATATAAACTAACCATTTAAAATAATTGCAATTTTTAAAAATTTGGATTATTAAATATATTATGCTTTGATTATCTTTGTACCACAAAATTTAATAATTAGAATTTTTTCATTTTGTAATTGAATTGGAATAAATATATTTTCATTTATTTCAAGTTTGTTTGTTTTTTAATATTTTTAAATAGATAAATTAGTAAGAATTTGTAGTATTTTTTAATAGATAGGGTAATTAGAAAATGTTTTTAGTATTATACAGTTAATTTGGTTAGCTATGTCTTACGATCAAATTAATAACAGCTTCTATGGTGTTAAAATGACTTCTGGATATGTCCTTAAATTTGAACCAAATAGGTGTAGGGTATTTCTAAGTCGGTTGCACCGACTGACTGTTTCTTTACTTGTTTATTAATTTCAATGATATGCTTTTAGATCTTCAGAACTGTGTGGATGGTCACCGACCCGCTACTGCAATTGGTACTAAATTTCAAAGACTCTAAAGATATAGCAATAGGTAAACTGATACCAAATTTAAAGGACCTATCTTCATTGTTTTTGGAATTATGCTTGTTTGGCCTAAATTCGGTCAAAAACTTCTGGGATCCAAACCCATGGTCCGATCTCAACCGCATGCAATCCCCACACGAGTCTCATTACTAGTAACCTACAGCACATATTTTATGAAGGTAGCGCCATTAGTTGTTGGGTTATCCATATTTCTTTTATATGCTCGTTAGCCCTTAGAACGATTAATACGTCCAGAATCCGAACCCATGGGCCGATTTAGCCCTTATACAATCCCCGCCAAACTATAAGTCCTAATAACCTACAATTTCATCAAGGTAGCTCCATTATTTTTTGAGTTATCGTGTCTACGGACGGACGAACGAACATGGCTATATCGCCTCAGGAGGTCACGCTGATCACAAATATATACATTTTGCCATATCTAGCTTGCTTCCTTTAGTTGGTTACAAATATTATACCAAACAATATACCGTTTTCCTATTTCATAGGTGAAGATATAAAAAACAATATACTGCGAGACGGGTGCAGACCAAGTATGGTCAACCTAGGTGCTGAATCTAACAGGCTGTATAGCCTGAAAATTGTTGAGCGAATGGCTGTGGGGTCCCGATTCGATGAGGATTGGGATAAAGAATTACGCCGAGCAGATTACGATACATTGTAAAAACAAAAACATTGTAAAAAAAATAAAAAATAACAAAAAAATTTTTATTAATAAAATAAATTGAAAAAGTTTTTTATATTTTTTTTATAGTTATTTTTTTACAGATTTTATTTTCATAGAAAAACATTAAAAGATATTAAAAAACGTTTTTATTTTATTTTTAGATTAATTATTTTTTAGATGTTTTTACTTTATTGTAATAACCAAAGTTACAGCAAAATTTGGTTGGTCTACTGCAGAGGGTTCGAGTAGCTACCATGCAATTCCTTCTTTTATTTGAGTATTCCACTGCACTTAATAAAGCTGTATGTTTGAAATTTTACCAAAAGTAATTAACCGGATGATATAATGCATATATTATGGGCATACGGGTATCCCAGAGTTGACACAGTCTACTCTACTACACTGTTCCTCGTTTTCTAATAAAATCTAAAAATCAGAAAGATCGATTTTGTATATATTATGCTTAAATACGTAGTATTTTGAAACTTTTTTTCCAAAAAAAACATCTTCATTTCATTCATAAAATCATAAAAAAACGAAGAAGAGGGTAGTAGAACTTTCAGATGAGTACTAAACAAATTATAAGTTGAAAAGCAGCTCTTCAAACCTTTTCTAAACCATCGACTATATTTTATTCAAACGTTGGCCCTTCAAGTAAACGACTATTGACATTAAGTACTACTTATATAAAACAAGAATTTGTATGGCAGCAAATCAAACGCACTGCACTACTCCAATTAAATTTTTTACAAACTTTGACTTGTGGAGAAGGTCACGCTGATCACAAATATATACATTTTGCCATATCTAGCTTGCTTCCTTTAGTTGGTTACAAATATTATACCAAACAATATACCTTTTTCCTATTTCATAGGTGAAGGGTATAAAAAACAATATACTGGGAGACGGGTGCAGACCATGTATGGACAATGCTTGGTTTTCACTTTGTCTATCCAGAGGCAACTGTACATGCAAGCACGCTATACAGGAGCTAGTGATGAAGAGGTTACAGAGCTGAACTCAGGCGACTACAGCAAGGTCAACCTAGGTCCTGAATCTAACAGGCTGTATAGCCAGAAAATTGATGAGCGAATGGTTGTGGGGTTCCGATTCGATGAGGATTGGGATAAAGAATTACGCCGAGCAGATTACGATACATTGTAAAAATAAAAACATTGTAAATAAAATAAAAAACAACAAAAAAATTTTTATTAATAAAATAAATTGAAAAATTTTTTTATATTTTTTTTTATAGTTTATTATATATCTACAGATTTTGTTTTCATAGAAAAATATTAAAAGATATTAAAAAAACGTTTTTATTTTATTTTTAGATTATTTATTTTTTAAATTTTTTTTTTTTAGGTTTAATATTTCTCTTATTCCAGTTTAAAAATCTGTTTTTGATTTTTATTCAAATTATATTTTCTATAATATTTAAAAATTAACGATTATAAAAGATAAATTGAATATTTTTTTGATCTTAGATTATTTTATGAACTTCGCTACAATGCAAAAATATTGCACAAATTAAGTCGCTTTTAAATTATTTTAGGGATATTTTTCATCAAGAGAATGAAGAACTTAATTTTACAAGTGCAATTAAACATAAAATAATAACAAAAAACGATATACCAGTTTATTCAAAAAGATACCGTTATTCTGAAATCCATAGAGACGAGGTCGATCGTCAAATTAAAGAAATGTTACATCAAGATACAATCGTTAATAGCATGTTATCATACAACGCACCTATGTGGATTGTTCCTAAGAAAATGGACAATTCTAACAAACAAAAGTGGAGAATTGTTATTAATTATCGTGGACTTAAAGATCGATGACAAATTTCTAATACCCAACATCGAGAATCTTTTTGGGAAATTGGAAAATTGTCGCCATTTCAGTACGTTAGATCTGGAGAAAGGGTTTCATCAGATTGAATTCCATCCAGGTGATCGATGCAAAACAGCATTCCTAACTAGAAGTGGCCGCTATGAGTTCACTCGTATGCCCTTCGGCTTAAAAAACTCATCCTCCACCTTTTAAAGATTAATGAACCATGTATTAAGCGAATTTATCAATAAAATATGCGTTGTCTACTTGGATGACATCCTAATCTTCTCGTCATAATTCGAAGAACTCTTAGTTTCAATAAAAAATATCGTAACTAAATTGCGCGAAGCAAACTTAACGATACAAATAGACAAATGTAATTTTGCTCAACTGTCTACTAACTTCTTGGGTCATTTATTCACCCAAGGAGGTATAAAACCTGATCCATCAAAAATCAGTGCTATTCAAAGTATTCTTCTTCCATCTTCACAAAAAGAGATAAAACTTTAGGTTAGGGTTAACGTGGTACCACCGGAAATTTGTTAAGGTTTACTCCAAAGTAGCTTATCCGTTAATATGTTATTTAAAAAAAAAATCTAAAATTAATAAAAATGACAAAGAATTCATCGAGGCTTTTAAAAAACTAAAATCTCTATTAACAACAGAACCCATTCTAAAAAATCCAGACTTTCTTAAACATTTTACACTAATTACGGACGCGTCTAACTTCGCTTTAGGCGCCGTACTAAGCCTAAATAACCACCCGATAGCCTATGCCTCGCGAATAATGAACAACCATGAAATTAGATACTTGACGATAGAAAAGGAATTTCTCGCTATTGTTTGGGCTTCCAAACATTTTCATACTTACCTTTACGGTAGAAGTTTTACTGTTCAATGTTATCATAAACTTTTGGTATGGCTTAACAATTTTCAAGAACCAAACATGAAACTACAAAGGTAGAAGATCAAATTAAACGAATATAAATTTAGAATAAACTATCTTAAAGGGAAAGACAATTAAATCGCTGATGGTTTAAGTCGACTCCCTTGCGCAAATGAAAACTCTTGCGACGAAAGCGAATCAATAATCGAGCCCTCAATTTTACAAATTTAAAACGAAGTAGAGACACATAGTACACCAAACATTGGCAACAATGATGAAATTATGATCACTAACGTTACGATGCACTCTATAACGAACAATGACAATGACGATGAAATCATGTCTACTGCAGCTACAGTACATAGCGCAAATGAAGACGACCTATATCATATTAAAATAACAAAAAAAGCTGTTAACTTATTCAAAAATCAAATCTACCTAATCTTAAGTAATAACGAAAAATTCACCACGAAAAATATAAATAAAAAATGTCAAAATCTTCTCTATGTTACTAAAGATACTAACTTATTAAAAAAAATGAAATGCTGTTCAAAACCTCTATCCTAAATTCTGTGCTAATAACCACCGTCTAAAAATAATAAAATCTAACAAAAAAACTACAAGATACAACGGATAAAAATAAAATTCTTGAAATAATAAAAGCTGAACACCTTCGCAATGACCACTGCGGTATATCGGAAATTTTTTCCGAACTTAAAGAAATGTACCATTACCCTAAGCTGCAATTACAAAAACAAAAATTTATAAACAATTGTGAAGTGTGTACCTTAGCGAAACATGATAGGAGACCTTTAAAACTCCCATTTGAGATCACACAATCTCCTATATAATTTAATGACATCGTCCATATGGACATTTGGTTTCCATGCAGTAATGTTATGTATCTAACTATGATAGATAAATTCTCTAAACATGTTACCATCCACAAACTTAATGATAGAACGTGGATATCTATTTTAAAAGCACTAAAAGAAAGGCTAATTTATTTGGGAAACATAAAAAAATTAATAACAGATAACGAAAAGTGCATAATACACAGTGCCATAGAACAATTCCTTATAGAAAACCAAATCGAATTTCACCAAACTACACGTGGGAATAAAACCGACAACTCAGACGTTGAACTAATGAAACTAATGAAACTGAAAACTTAAATGATAAAATCTTTAAAATTATCTTGACATATAATAGAACAATTCACTCTACCACAAAACGTAGACCAATAGATGTTTTAAATAAAACATTCCAAAAGAGGAGATCGAAAGTTTAGCAAAAAGATTTGAAGAAGAAAAGAAGAAGGTTCGCAAACTTAAATAAGACTAAAACTATTGATGAAAATTTACATGCAAACATTGTCGTTAATAGAGATGTAGCTAAATGTAAACCTAAGTATAAAATTCGGAGAAACTTTAAAGTAGACGGCAAACACATAGTTGATACGAGCAATAAAAGGAAAACTAAATACTGCAAAAAGCAACAAAAAGGAAAGTTTAAATTTCAGTAAAACCTATTACCTATTTTATTATGGTTTTATTGTAACCAAGGATTAGATGTTTTATCATCATCTTCAATTTGTATTTATATTATCAATTTTTTCACCAACTGAAAATATAGAAGTCTCTTTCGAGGTAGAGTTCTTAAGTTAATTTATATTATTATTTTTTTCTCTATTCCAAATCCATTAAAAACTTCTTTTATAATTTTAGAAAATGGAACTACTACTTCTATTCATTCCCTCAATTCCACAAGCGTCGCTCCAGTCTATACAAATAAGCCAATTCAAGGATGAAAATGGTTTCCCTATTATAAAATTGGAAGAACAAAAAATTATTAATAACTACACAAAAACTTTACACATTGTAAACCTCACTGAATACCAAGATATAATTGGAAACTTGTACCATAATTTCAATCTTCTTAATCTAATAGAAACAAGACAAGAATACAAAATTTTAACATGTGCAATTAGACACACCTATACTAAATATTTTTTTAAAAGATAAGGAAATATTTGAACATAATAATAACAAGTGATGAAAAAAACCGAGGGTTTTTAAAAAGCACATTTTCAAACTTATATAGGGTTTCTAACTAACTATTTTATCATTTATTTTTATATAAATATATTTTTAAAAATAAATGGTATTATAATTTAGTTATTTCATCAATTTATTAATTATGAATAATAGTGAAATAAATACTAAACATATAATCCCAATGCTCTCTAGAAAAGCTATTAACAAGTGCGAAATATAATGTTGGAGCTTCAATGTAAACGTTTAATTTTGGAAAAACATACACTGGTGAATAAGTTACTGTTTTATAAAAACATAAAAGTTTTAATTTTAAAGTCATAATAGCCCTTCATTTAGGAAGTTTCCCAAATTTTTGTTAAGCAAACTTACGATGATTCTCGAGGATCTGCCTACCCCCTCCTGTCCCCACCCTTCTTTTTTTTTGGTTATAGGAAAACACTTGTGAACTCCACCAAAATTTGGAATTTTACCTAAAATTTTATTATCTAAGCAAAAATGGTTAAAAATAAGGACAATTTCTTCAATTTAAAGAACCCGTTTCAAGTTTAAGAAAAACCTTTATTTGTAAAAAAAACTTTGAATTCAATTTACAGGGGTTTAAAAATAGCACAATTTCAATTTTTGAGCCCTTATAGCTCCTAAACGGAGGAAGCGGCAAGAAAACTTAAAGCTGCAGTATCTAACTTCTCCCGAAATTTCAAGACCCTAGCTTTAACCATTCAGAAGATATATGGGGCCAAAAATTTTGCAAAAATGAGTTTTGCAAAATGGTAAATTTTAGTACCGTATGGCAACCCTATACATTTTAGGAACGTATTTTTGTAAAGCCTATAAAAGCAGCTCTCTTCTACCATTTTTCGAAGCTACCAAGTTATTTCGTTTCAATTACAAAAGTGAAAAAATTTGAATTATTAATTTTTGTGATAAAAAGTTTATATATTTAATAATTAAAATTTTTCAAAATTTCAATTATTTTAAAATGCTAGTTTATGTACCTATTAAAAAAGCTTATAAACGCAAAATATGCAATAAATGTATTTCTAAAATATAATTACAAATTTACAACTTTTCATATAATTCATTTAAATATAACAATAAATTTTACATAAATGCAGCAAGTACCTTTGAATATAGCTTAAGTATTGTACACAATGTTTTAATTATCACCTATGGTAATAATTCAATAAAATATATGATATAATAAAAATTGAAAAGAATTTAATCGTTTATTAAAAAAATATTTTGGAACACAATTAAACAATTGGAACGTTCTATCTTAATTTTAAATTACTATTTTTATTAATTTCGATGATAAGCTTTTAAACCTTGGGGGATCTAAGAATGGTACTGAACCACCACTCCATTCGACCCAAATTTCAAGGACACTAAGGAAAAAGAAAGAAACACCCTGATACCAAATTTGGAGGCTCTATCTTCATTGGTTTCGAAATTATGCTCGTTTGGCCTAAATTCGATCAAAAAGTTCTAATTTCCGAACCCATTGTGCATTACCCATCGTACGCAATCACCGTCGTAGTTTCAATACCAGTAACCTACAACACAAATTTTATGAAGATAGCTCCATTACTTTTTGAGTTATCGTGCCTACGGACGGACATGGCTATATCGACTCAGGAGGTCACGCTGATCACAAATATATATACTTTTCCATATCTAGCTCGGTTCCCTTGGGTGGTTACAAACACCATACCAAAGTTAATATACCCCTTTACCTATTCTATAGATTTATAAAAATGCTAAAAAATCTATCAATCGAGCAAATGTCAAACCAAAGGAACTTGAAACAATCCTTTTTAAATTTAAATTTTGGAGACCAAAATTTCTGAGGGATGAAGGTTTTACGTAAGCAATTTCCTTTCTTTTTTTTCATGCATTTTATTTTGGAAACTGTACTTTAATTATAAAATTTCAATTATTAAATAACTGTACTTTTGTTACCAAATTTCAGAGCAACTCGATTATAATCGTATGATTCTAACCGAGTTTCCTTATATTTGTATTATAAAACGCAAATTGCTTACGCAGCGCATTTCTGCCCTTCAAATGTGCAAATAATATTAGAAGTAAGAAAATAACAAAATATTATAAGTTAGTCTGTAAGAACAACTCGAAAGAATAAGGTGTTTGTTGCAAACACGTTATTCATTAAATAAAATATCTATAAATAAAAAACAAGAGTAACTATATAGATATTAATAATAATAATGATACACTTTTATATGAAACAAAATATTATAAGTTAGTCTGTAAGAACAACTCGAAAGAATAAGGTGTTTGTTGCAAACACGTTATTCATTAAATAAAATATCTATAAATAAAAAACAAGAGTAACTATATGGATATGATACACTTTTATGTGAAACGAAATTAGATAAAACTAGTCGTATAAAAATAAAGGATTATAAATTAATTCGACATGATAGATCTGAAGCTACTTTAGGTGGAGGTACGGCCATTCTAATTAAAAATAATATAAAATTTGATATAATTAAAGATTATACTCTAAATAGGTTTAAATGTTTAGAAGTATGTATTATAAAAATAAGACTTTTAAATAGAAATAAAAATCTTTTTATAATGCTTATGCATCACAAAATAATAATGCTAATTTTAATAAAGAATTACTGGAATTATTTCAAACTCTTCAATTAGATAACATTAATAACTATTTTATTTTGGCAGGAGACTTAAACGCTAAACACATAAAATGGGGAAATCAATCAAATAATGCTCGAGGATCTATTCTCGAAAAATTTATCGAAAGATTTAATTGTATGTATAGGATTAAATTATATTCTTCCGATATACCGTCATATCCGAGAGAAGAATCGTATATCGACATATTCCTAACTGACATAAGAATTAATTTAAAAACTAATAATCAGAACAAAATAAAAACATATTCTTATGATAGTGACCATTTAGCTTTAGGGACTGAAATTAGTTATAATAATAGGGAAGAATATTTACTGGCTCCATCACCTGAAAAAATTTATTTATTTAGGAAAGCTAAATGGAACAAATTTAAAAAAGTGTTGAATAATTTAGTAAGAAATGATGATGTTCTTAAAAATATTCCTAACAATAAAAACCTAACAGATAGGGACATTGACTTTTATATCGAAAACATTGAAAATTCAATACGGAAAGCAATGTCGTTAACAATCCCATCCAAAAACAATAATTTTAATAGCCTAGATATTTATTTAAATCCAACTATTACTAGACTTAAAAAATATAAAAGTGAATTACTTACAGCTAAATTTAAATTAATTAAAATAAAAATAGACAAAAACGCATCATCATTTCTAAGAATTAATTCATTTCTGAAAAACATAAATTCGTTAATAAAACAAAATATTAAACTTTCAATAAATAATTATTGGACTAACAGAATCAAAAACATAAAATTATCAAACAATAAAAACTTGTTCTCTGAAATTAAAAAAATTTATAAAAAACAAACTTCAAACAAAATTGACTACTTAAAAATTCCAATTAACAATACCCAAATTCTAAATGACGCCCAATTAAATTTAAGTAAACTTAAAATAGAAAACAATAATTATATTATCAAAGAAAACGAACACATAAATGAAGTAATGGCAACACATTTATACCAAGTTCAAAAGCAAGTTACAAACAGATTTTCCCCGATAAGTAACAATGTAGAGCAAAGTATTAACAATTTAAACCAAATAATTCAAAATAACAAAACAAATAAAATATCCCTAGTTAAATTTAACAATCATTTACATTCAAATAATTTACTGGAAAATGAAACTCTAAATAATTATTTTATAGCTCAAAATGAACTCAAAGATATTTTATCAAAACTCAAAGGTAAAACATCGGCAGGTATAGATAAAATTCCAAATATAGTGTTAAAACATCTTCCTTTTTCAGTAATTAACTTATACACAATAATTTTTAACAATTGCCTTAATATAAGCTACTTCCCAAATAAGTGGAAAAAAGCAGTTGTTATTACATTAAAAAAACCAGGAAAAAGTGCTTCAGATCCTAGCAGTTATAGACCAATAAGTTTATTACCAAATATAGGAAAAATCCTAGAAATAATAATAAATAAATTTATAGTCAAAATAACTGAGATTAAAAATATTATACCATCAAATTAGTTTGGCTTTCGTCATAAACACAGCACAATACATGCTATGACGAAGCTTTCATCGGATATATGTAGAAATATAAACGATGATAAGGTTCTAGCAGCATGTTTTGTGGACTTTGAAAAAGCTTTTGACACCGTCTGGATTGATGGTATAATGTACAAACTCCTAAAATATCAATATCCCTTACATTTAGTAATTCTGATTAACAACATGATTAGAGGTAAAACTTTTAGCACATCGGGGTCGGATAATCATTTATCCAAAGAATTCAAACTATCCAATGGGTTACAACAGGGCACCGTAAATTCCCCAATTTTATTCAATATATACATAAGCGAATTACTGAATTCTCTAAATAAAAATTTAGAGCCCAATTACAGTATAGCATTTGCGGACGATCTGACAATTTACGCAACAAGTAATAATCTAAGAGATGCAGAATACATTTTACAAAAAATGTTTTATAAAGTGATATCTTATAGTAATCTTTGGAAGCTAAAAGTAAATTATCAAAAATGTGAAACTATGTTATTCAGGAATACTATTAACAAGGTAAAATATAATGTTAAATCATGCTGGAGAGATTTTTATATATTAACTCCAGACAAAACAAAAATTTAAAACTCTGTGAACTTCAAGTATTTAGGAGTTCACTATAATTATTTGTTAAACTTTAACTATCATGTTAATAATCAAATAAGAAAAGCAAATAACGCCTTTATTAATTTAGGAAAATTGTTCTTTTCCAGAACACTTGGCAACAATGTTAAATTGCTCTGCTTCAAAACCTTAATCCGTCCAGTACTAACATATGCCTGTCCAATATGGTAGAATGTTAATGCTTCTGTGATGGAAAAATTAAGAATATTCGAACGCAAGTGTTTAAGAGCTTGTACAAATTACAATAGAAAACCTAACATTAATATGCACTATAATTCAAATAAATTTATATATGATAAGGCGAACATAGTTAGAATCGACAATTTTATCATTCGTCTCATACGTAACCATATTCAAAGGAGTAGTGAATCATGCGAGAACTCATTAATCTGCCATCCATGGTACGAAAATTTTGAGTACATTAAAAACTGCCTAGTTACAGGTTTTTTGCCTCCAGAAGGATTCGTTTTTTTGGACAAACATAATTACATCGAAAATAATCAAAATATTCCGATTTTATACCACTATAAAAGAAACGCGAAAATAAAACAAATACCTTTAAATTTAAATATAATAAATATTAATGACAATGAGTTGTTTAAATATGATAAGTATATTCCTGCAAAAAATAAATTAGAAATTAAAAAACCATAGATACTTTTGGAAAAATTTAGATGTAACGTAGGTTATTGTAGGTTTAGGTATAGGTATAAGTATTAGGTTAGTTTAGTTTTAAGATTTTATAAAACATAAAAATAAAAAAAATTGGTTTTTATTTAAAAAATTTTTCCAATAAATTTAATTACATTAAGATTAAATTAAAACTAAAATTATATTATGTTGAAAATAAAATATCAATATTAAAACACCAAAAGAGAAATATATTAATATGGTTCTAATAAATTGTGAGAGCTGACATATTGGTCAGCCATGTACAAATTACATTTTAGCATATAAGAATTCTTTTTAAGTTTTTGTTTTTGAATTGTAAAAAATAACATAATGAATAGAAAAATAAAACACGAAAAAAAAAAAAAAAAAAAATACACTTTTATATTTTCAATATCGCAATAACTAAAAGTTGAAGGATCTTCATCCATTTTATTTTGTTTAGAAGTTTGTAGAGCATAAATAATAAAATAACGTTTTTTAAGTTGTGAGGCTGTTTTCACATTCCAAATATGATGTGTAGTTCCTGTTGGTAATATTCATGTAATTCCCAATGTATAAAAAGCATTTTCATAACTGAACCATTTCCAATAGATACTTTTATATAAATTTAATTTAATATTCTCAGCCAAGTTAATATGTTGAACCTTCCAAAATATTTTTGTAATAGTAATTTTTTGTTTTTCACTTGCATTATCAATACTACAGTGAGATATAGTGTTTTAATGTTGAAGTTATTCCAACATGACGATTATGATCAATTTCCTTACCATTCAGTTCAGTTATTAACTAGTTTAGTGTGAGTAACAGTTGTTCCATCATGTTTTGATACATAACCTTCTATGCAGATTACACTTGTTCAAGGTAATATATTTAAGTTGTGATTTGTATTTGTATTCGTATAACATTAAATGAGTTTAAGAATGGAGAATATAAATGCCATTGAACGCTAGTAGTTTCTTCAAAAATTGGAATATTAAAGAGGTCCATTTTAATTTACTTTTAGTAGATATCCAAGAGATTTTAGATATTCTTTATTTTCAAAATTTTTTGTTTGACAACATTTGTAATTCTTTCAATGGTTTTATAATTGGAGTGAAAACTTCTTCCTCATTATATTCTTCTGATAGTTTCTGAACTTTTAAAGATTGAAATTTCCTTTTTAAATTTGTACGAGTTTTAATTAAATCGTAAGTTGTTCATCCATTTTTAAATGTGGATTAGTTCAATTATTAACTGTAAATTATCGACCGAACGGTTTTTTTCCTAACTACTAACTGATAATTGCTAACTTATGACTGGTAACTGCTATCCGTTATTTGCTAACTACTACTTGATATCTATTAAATGACCTGTTCAGTTTGTAACTGCGAACTGCTAAAAGATCTTTGGTTAACTAAAATTTAGCAAATGCGTCAAAATTTTTTCTATAACTTCCATTATATAAACTACTATCTTTATCAATTATTAGAAACCCATAATTATCATTCCTGCAGCATGCACTTAAATTTTTAAATTCATTAAAAGTCATATCAGCATTTACATGACAATCATATATATGTTTTAAATTTAAATCATATTGCGTAAATATAATTAACACATTGGCATTATCCCTAACTAAGTGCTTTGGAATTCTTGTATATGA
Source organism: Dolichopus griseipennis (assembly GCA_963082915.1). Taxonomy (NCBI): domain Eukaryota; kingdom Metazoa; phylum Arthropoda; class Insecta; order Diptera; family Dolichopodidae; genus Dolichopus; species Dolichopus griseipennis. Next base: position 248,497,242 of record OY720441.1, on the reverse strand, counting down.
TTGAGATAAATAAAAATAATCTACTTCTTGGAGACGTCTAATACAACAATAGGCTCTTATATTATCTTGCTTATCACAAGCTAGATATCATCAAAAATAAATATTGAGTTTGTTTGTGAGGCCGACATTTCAATTATATCAACGTTATTTGAAAATTCTTTATGAAAATCCAACTATTAGTCCTCTTATTCTATTTGGAACGATTTCACCATTTCATTATACCCTACACCTATAGAATAGAATAGGTTGGTATGGTGTTTGTAACCACCTAAAGGAAGCGAGCTAGATATAGAAAAGTATATATATTTGTGATCAGCGCGACCTCCTGAGTCGATATAGCCATGTCCGTCCGTAGGCACGATAACTCAAAAAATAATAGAGCTATCTTGATGAAATTTTAACTGGAGGTTAATAGGACTGAAAGTACGGAGGGGATTGCACATGGGCGAAATCGGCCCATTGGTTCGGATTCTGGACCTTTTAATCGATCGAAGGGCTAACGATCATATATAAAAAATCACTATAACTCAACAACTAATGATGCTTTCTTCATCAATTTTGTGCTGTAGGTTACTAGTAATGAAACTACTTCGGGGATTGCGTAAGCTCGGAATTGAACCAAGGGTTCGGAACCTAGAACTTTTTGATCGAATTTAGGCCAAACGAGCATAATTCCGAAACCAAAGAAGATAGAACATCCAAAGTTTTTATCAGGGTGTCCCTTCCTATTTTCCTAATGTCTTTGAAATTTGGGCCCCATTGGAGTAGTGGGTCGGGGACCAGCCACACATTTCCGAAGACCTTAAAGCATATATATAAAATTAATAATGATAACAACTTAAAAAAATGTAGAAGCTTCAAATTTGGCACAAGGGTGTTCTTTACTATCCCTTGCGTGTCCCCCTAATTTGGGATCAATTGAAGTGGTGGTTCAGTATCCCTCTTTGACCCTCTTAAGTATTAAGAGCTTATAATCGAAATTATTAAAAATAGTAACTTAAAATTAAGATAGAACGTTCAAATTGTGTACAAGGGTTAACTAGTGCTTAAAGTTAAACGTGGACTGCATAAGGGCGAAATCAGCCCAAGGGTTCAGATTCTGGACCTTTTAATCGGTTTCAGGGCTAACGAACATATATAAATAATCACGATAACTCAACAACTAATGACGCTATCTTCATGAAATTTGTGCTGTAGGTTATTGGTAATGAAACTACAGCGGTGATTACGTACGGTGAGGATTGGACAATGGGTTCGGAACTTAGAACTTTTTGATCGAATTTAGGCCAAACTAGCATAATTCCGAAACCAATGAAGATAGAACCTCCAAATTTGGTTTCAGGGTGTCGCTTTCGATTTCCTTAGTGTCCTTGAAATTTGAGCCCAATTGGAGTACTGGGTGTGGACCAGCCACTCAGTTCCAAGGACCTTAAAGCATATTATCGAAATTTATAAAGATAGTAACTTGAAACAAATGTAGAAGCTTCAAATTTGGCACATGGCTGTTTTTTACTATTTCCTGCGTGTCCCTCTAATTTTGTACCTTTCTTAGACCCCCCAATGTGTAAAAGTTTATCATCGAAATTAATAAAACTAGTAACTTAAAATTAAGATAGAACGTTCCAATTGTGTACAAGGGTTAACTAGTATTTAAAGTATGACGGGGACTGCATATGGGCGAAATCGTACAATGGTTTCGGGTTCGGCAACCTTTGAAAAGTTCAACGGCTAACAAACATATATCTTAAAAACACCATAACTCAAAAAATAATGCCGCTTTTTTGATGGAATTTAAACTTTAGGTTACTAGTAATGAAAGTACCATTGGAATTGGTTCTGGTCGAGTTTGGTCAATGAGTTCGGATTCTAGAAGCTTTTAATCGATTTGAGGCCGAACGAGTACAATTTCGAAGCCAAAGAATAGAAATCATATCATATCAATCATCATATCAAACAGCTGGGTGGCACAGTGGTTGAGTGCCGACCTTTCATGCGGAAGGACCCGGGTTCGAATTCTAGTAAAAGTGAAAAAAACTTTTCTGGTTTTCGACTCGACTCAGCTACCATTCGCCATTGGGTTCAAATTAATGGCATAATCAATAATTAATAGTTATAAATCTTTAATAAAAAATACTTTAATATAAAAATATAAATAAATGCAAAAATATAATCAAATAATTTAATTAAATAATATAACTCGCAGATATAGAATACCATATAAGTAAAATATAAAATATTACAATATAAACAAAAAATAGAATTGTAAATATTGAAAATCTAAGACGTTTCTACATGTTATAAGGCCTAGTACTATCTCATGTTTAAATTGTATGTGGAATTCAATAAGACCAATTCTAATAACACGAATATAATATGAACCCCTGTTCCAACATGTACCTATGGTATAGACAGGCTTATTAGCCTAACAGTTGAACAGTTAGCCCTTAAAAAAAAAAAAAAAAAAAAAAATATGTGTTCCCGAAATTTAGACTTAATTCTTAGCTTTCTTCAAAGGAACTTGCTGCATTTATGTAAAATTTATTTTTATATTTAAATGAATTGTATGAAAAGGTGTAAATTAGTAATTGTATTTTAGAAATAAATTTATTGCATATTTTGCGTATAAGCTTTTCTATTAGGTATATTAACTAGCCATTTAAAATAATTGCAATTTTGAAAAATTTGGGTTATTATATATATTATGCTTTGATCTGATTTTTATCAAAAAATTTTATAACTAGAATTTTTTCATTTTGTAATTGAAGTGGAATAAATATATTTTCATTTATAACAAGTGTTTTTGTTTTTTAATATTTTTAAATAAATAAATTAGTAAGAATTTGTAATATTTTTTAAGAGATAGTGTAATTAGAAAATGTTTTTAGTATTATAAAGTTAATTTGGTTAGCTATGTCTTACAATCAAATTAATAACAGCTTTTATGGCGTTAAAATGACTTATGGATATGTCATTAAATTTGAATCAAATAGGTGTAGGGTATTTCTAAGTCGGTTGCACCGACTGATTGTTTCTTTACTTGTTTTTATTTTCTTTTTTGAATTTTGATCAAAATTTTTTACTTTAACTGTATTATCCAGTTTTATAAATTTCATTTCATAAAACGTGATTAGTATTTGAGTGACTTTCTTAAACGAAACAACTTATTAAACTAAACAACTTAATATTATGCCTTTTTACAAAAAATTCTGGTTATAATTATTGCGGACCTGGAACAAAATTATCGAAACGATTAGCTCGCGGATAAAGGAATTAATGGTTTAGATGAAGCTTGGCGAGAGCATGATATAGCATATTCCTAAAGTTCATGATCAAAATCATCGTCATATAGCTGCTAACATACTGGCAGAAAAAGCTTGACAAAGAGTGAAAACTAAAGAAATATTTACAAATTTACAAGTAATACAAATTTGTATTTTTATATTTACAAATAATACAAATTTACAAATACAATGAAATCTAAACTTAAACTCGGTGTGGGGTTAAAAGAAAAAAACCTTTGAAAAATGTTATAAACGAAGCAAAAGAAGCTGTTAGAATTATGAAGATACAAATGAATGATAAAAATATTATAAAGATAGCTTTGCATACAGCATTCAAGTTTTCTAAAGGACACAAAAATAAAATTCATATACCGCGAATTATTCCATTACTAAAAATTAGGGGCATTTTACCTTTAGTTCCAATATTTGCTGGATTGTCAGCTATTAGAGAGCTTTCTAGTGTTGCTGCGGGCATAGCAAAAGCTGTAAACGATTCTAAACCTGCTCATAAGGAATTACATGAAAGTAAACGTCATAATAAAATGATGGAAGCAATAGAATTAAAAGGAGAAACAAGATTACTCTTAAAACCATATAAGAAAGGATAGGGCTTTATTGAAATCCAAAAAACAATAAACCCAAAAGAGCACAAACAATTATGATAAAGAAGAACTTAGTCAAAAATATTTGAAGCATTTCCGTGGAGTTTTTATGCCAGATAATTAACCAACACGCAAACCTTTGAAAAATGAATATGGTATAATAAATTTGGAAAATTCAATTGGAAATGGAACGCATTGGGTAGCTTATTATAAAAATCCTAAAATTGTATATTTTGTTGGTTTTGGGAATTTGCAACCACCCTTAGAAGTAATTAAATATTTAGGTGATAAACTTGTATATAATATAGGAATTTTATAATATAGGAATAGGCTTGTAAGGAATATAGGAAAAGGTTATATTAACTTTGGTATGGTGTTTGTAACCACCTAAAGGTATGGTGTTTGGTGTTTTCAACCACCTAAAGGAAGCGAGCTAGATATGGAAAAGTACATATATTTGTGATCAGCGTGATCACAAATCAACTCCTGAGTCGTGTCTGTCCGTCCGTCCCTCCGTCCGTAGGCACGATAACTCAAAAACTAATAGAGCTATCTTGATGAAATTTTAACTGTAGCTAACTAGGACTTAAAGTACGGCGGGGATTGCATATGGGCAAAATCGGCCCATGGGTTCGGATTGTGGACCTTTTAATTGTTCAAAGGGACAAGAAACCTATTAAAAAAAAAAAGATAACTCAACAACTAATGGCGTTACAATTATGCATTTTATGATGTAGGTTACCAGTAATGAGATTATGGCGGGGACTTACCTTGGGTTCGGAACCTAGAAGTTTTTGATCGAATTTACTCGAAACAAGCATAATTCCGAAACCAAAGAAGACAAAAACATTCAAATTTGGTATCAGTGTGCCTCTTCCTATATCCTTAGAGTCCTGGAAACTTAGGACCAATTGGAGTAGTGGGGCGGGACCATCCACATAGTTCTGAAGACATTAAAGCATATCATTGAAGTTGTTAAAGAAAATAGCTTAAAATTAAGATAGAACGTTCCAATTGTGTACAAGGGATCAATAGTATTGAAAGAACGGCGCGTACTGCATATAGGCGAAGTTCGACCATGGGTTCGGATCCTGGAATTTTTTCATCGAATTTAGGACAAACGAGCATGACTCCGAAATCAAAGATGTTAGTAGATATAGACTCAAGTATATGGATCGGTTCAAAATCGAAAAAAAAAATCGATTTAGCTATGTATGGCCGTCCGTCCGCACGATAACTCAAAAACCAAAGGAGCTAGGATCTTGAAATTTTCGGAAACTCGTTTCTTTGCAATAGCCGATATCGCTATTTGACACCAGCCATTTTGGTCTAAGGGTGCGAGTAGCTGCCATACAACTCCTTTTTTTATATGAGCATTACACTACACCTAATGAAGCTGGGTGTCTAAAATTTTGCAAAAAATAGTTTAGTGTAAAAAGTTACAGGAAAATTTGCTTGGTCTACTGCAGAGGGTTCGACTAGCAGCCATACAACCCCTTCTTTTAAATGAGCATTACACTACACTTAACAGAGCTGTATGTTTGAAAGCCGGGAGCGTGCAAATTGCAAAGAAGCAAGTTTCGGCCATTTTTTCAAAGTACTACTTTGGTTAAAAAGAAAGCCTCAAAAAATTATTGTTGAGTTCCGTTAACCCGTTGCGGCCCAAGGTCTTTTTATAAGTTTTTTCGTTACTTTGCTATAAATTAGAAATTGTTTAACCGATTGACTTCAAATTTTGTAGATGCGTTCCTCTTTGACAATGGAGTTCACTCTATTAACAGACTTGGAATTTGTTACCCCTTGCCGCCCGACAATTTTTTCAAAAAAAATTTGGAAAGGATATGACGTCCAATTTTGCGAAATATTTCTTGCTCAAAGTTTCAAAAACAGGTTTGTTGAGTTACGTTAACCCATTGTGGCACAGCTCTCTTAAGCAGAAACGGTTTGACCACTTGAATGTAAATTTTGTATGCGTACATGTATATAAGTAAATTACGTCCAATTTTTGAAAGTAGGTAAAGCTTCTTTGAATTAGGGGAACGTTTAAAAAAATGTTTTGTCGAGTTCTTTTAACCGATTGCGAAACAAAAACTTTAAAAAACAGTTTGCAAAACAGTTTTAACGATTATCTCTAATTTTCTATACGTTTTTCTTCTGCTTCTTAACAATTTGGTGCCGCTTGAATTTTTATTGTAATTATTTATTAATTATGAAAAGTTTCAAACGAAATTTGATAAATTTGTTGAAAAATTGCTAGAATAATCCCTAAAAAACTCGTTTTAAAAAAATTGCTTTATTACATTTTAAAATTAACATGTCCACCATTCTTGTGTTAAATTTTTTCATTAACATCAACTTGAATTAAAACTCCATTGAGAGGTCAAAGGGTATACTAAATTTGCCATTTTGTCATTATACTAAGTAAATAGTAGTTTACTTGAATTGCCAGCGTTTGAATAAAATATAGTCGATGGTTTACAAAAGGTTTGAAAATCTGCTTTTCATTTTATATTTTGTTTTGTACTTACCTGAAAGTTCTACTACGCTCTTCCTCGATTGTTTATGACTTTATGAGAGAAATGTAGGCTTCTTTCTTGGAAAAACTGTTTTAAAATACTACGTATTTAAGCATAATATATACGAAATTGAATTTTTTGATATTTAGATTTCATTTGAAGAAAACTGCAATTTCACACTGAAATCTATTTTTAAAAAACAACAACTGCAAAGTAGATAAAAAACAAAGACTTACGAAAACATGTAGAGAAGGAAAATGTTATGTTATTCAATTTTAAAGATATTATTATTCGGTTTCTTTATTAGTTTTATTTTTATTATTATTAATATTATTTCATTTAGCTTTTGTACTATTTGAGACTATTTAAATAAAAAAATTAGCTTTATTAATTAAGTGAACTTTTGGAATAAAGATTAACTTGCGTTAATACCAAAAATTTGAAAGTTTCATTGAATCTTTGTTCAAAACGCAACCTGTTGACTTATAAAAATGTGACATAACCTATGTCACCCCCAGGGCTCCCAGAATTATTCCTTTAAAATTTTGTGATAATCGGACGATTAATTTTCACGTGAATCCCGGACAAACAAAAAAACAAACAAACAAACAAATTTTCTCCTTTATATATTAGATAAAGCTGTTATTATCATATTGTTCAAATCGCTCTCATTTGACTTTTAGTATCCTAAGATGTTCATCAAGGATTGCATGGAATTTTTCAATATCAGCGTGAACTGTATGTCTTTGAGTTGTTTTAGTATGAATTTCGATACTGTTTTCCTTATCATACTCCGTTAAATTGTAGGTTGAAAATCCAGCTTCACCGTCTATTACAACTTTTTTTGGTGCTCCCATAATCGCTGTTCTAATTTTGATGGCTGCTAACAAGTCTATCCAAGATCTGCTTCCTCATTTGTGCATCGGGACATGTTTTGTAAATTGGTCTATTAATGTTAAATACATCGTTTCCCTGTTCGCAATCCAAATATCGACATGAAAAATTTTTTTGGGTCGCTCTATGGTCTCTGTTGTTTTGTATATTGGTTTGTAAGGTTGTCTTTCATATTTTGATATGTTGCAGATTTCACAGTAACTGATTATTTAGCTTATTTTACTTTTAATATTAGGTGCATAAAATAGTACTTTCATTTCTTCGTAGGTCTCGTTTATGCCTCTGTGACTTAATAATTCGTGCGTTTTAATAATGATTTCGTTTGCTTTTTCGTCGTCAAACTTATGAAGTCTTCTACTTTTAGTAGTTTGTTTCTACTAAAATATTTCAAATAAATTTCTTTAAATTTTGCAAATAAGTGGTCGTACTCAGAAAAAATTTCTAAAATACATTTGGTTGAAACGTGCTTCTTTATAATGTTTATTTATGAATTTTTCTTCAAATTTTTTAATACTGATTACTGACCTACTTTTCTTGAATGGTTTTATTAGGATGTGGCTATTGATCTTACTACCTTTATTTAAAATTATTTGGTGTTTGAATGCATTGACTGGAGTGTCGATAATAGGAATGTGCTTAGTACTATCCTCGCTAGCACTATGAACGGTAGTTCGGGTTGAAAATACGTCATCTACTTCTTGAGTTGCTCCTTCGCTCAATTTTAAGTTATTATTATTGATTTCGAGTCTAGATATTCCATCGGTGACTTGGTTGTTTTTCCCTTTAACATATTCTAATTCAAAGTTATACTCTTCTAATTTTATTTTCCACCGTTGAATTTTACTTTTAGAAATCTCAGCCAAATTAGTGGTTTATGGTCTGTTTGTATACCAAACTTTCTACCACATAAATATGGTCTACACTATATATAAAGGTCCAAACGATGACCAGTAGTTCTTTTTCTGTAGTTGAGTAATTGATTTCGTGTTCATTTAAAGTCCTACTTGCGTAGCATATCGGGTGTCCATACTGTAAAATTTTTTGTGAAAATCTGGAAATTTAAGAACCGGCTCGGATCTTAATAAAATTTTCAAAACTTTTGATGTAGTCTGGATTGCTTACATTTATTTTAGCTCCTTTTTTCAGATAGGGTGCTTCTAGTTCAGGATGGCTTTTATTTTGTTTGGGTTTAGTTTAATCCCATCGGCGGTAACAATGTGACCTAAGAACTCGGTTTCTCGTTTAAGGAATTCGCTTTTATCAAGTTTAACTTTCAGATTATTTTCTTGTAGTTTTTTAAGAACCTTTTTTATTGATTGGATATGTTCTTCTAGGCTGGTTGAAAATATAATGATGTCATCTAAATATATTAAGCAGATGGTATCTAAAAATTCTGAAAAATGATACTATCTAAAAATTCTGGCGCGTTTTTAAGGCCGAATGGCATGCGTGTAAATTTATAATGTCATCTATCGGTAGAAAATGCTGTTTTTCTTATGTCTTCTTTTTCTTTTTTGACCTGGTGGAATCGCTTGGCTAGATTCAATGTCGTGAAGTATTGTGCTCGGCCTAGTTTGTCAAAGATCTCATCTATTGTGACGTCGTTGAGTTTCCTATAGTCCACTACTAATCTCCATTTTTCTCTTCCTGAGGTGTCTAATTTCTTGGGCACAATCCATATTGGTGCCGAATAGGGTGATTTACTTCGACGTATTATTCCTTGTCTAAGCATTATTTTTATTTGATTTTTTACTTCGTTTTTGTGCATTTCAGGATACCTATAGTTTCTTCAATAAATTGGAATAGCGTTTTTTGTCTTTCTCGCATGCTTAATAGCATGAGTAAATGAAAAATTCCTTCTTGAAAAAATATGTTTTTAAATGACATAATGGTGTTAATGATTGCAGCTTTTTCTTCTTTGTTTAAATGTTCTGTTCGTATTTGGCTGAGAATTGGTTCAGCGTAGTTAAAATTAAAATTACATAGAAATTCTTTTTTGAGATTTTTAGTTAGTTCCCTATACTCATCTTCTTCGTCGAAGAAGAGTTTTATGGTAGAATTTAAAGTTTTAAGTACACCCGTTTCGTAGTTAGTATTCACTTTTAACAGTTTAAGGATATTATTTCCTACAAATCCGTCGTAGTCTAACCAAAGCAGTACTTCAAAAAATTAGCTGAAACATGCTTTTTACAATTTGCACGCTCCCGGGCAAGGCCGGGTTAATCTGCTAATCTAAAATATAAAGAAGAAAATTTGTTTGTTTGTTTGTTCGTCCAGGATTCACGTGATAACCAGTGGTCCGATTGTCACCAAATTTTAAAGGAATAATTCTGAGAGCCCGAGGGTGACATAGGCTAAAAAGTCAATCTTAGCAACTGGAATTAGTTGTATAAATTTGGTTGGAATAAATTAACCCATTTCGGCCTGGCGGGCTTCTAAAAAATTTTGTATTTCCGATTTGTATCCAATTTTACAGGCTGATTTTGCAGTCGAAAAAAGAGGGTGACACAAATTTTTTGTTGAGTTCGGTTAACCCGTTTGGGTACGAGGGCGCGATGAAGCTTTTTCAATATTTTTGATGTTGAGTTAAAACGGTTTGACCGATTGACTTGGAATTTTGCACAAATTTTCCTCGTAGCAACCGGAATTAGTTTTATAAATTTGGTTGGAATAAATTAACGCATTTCGGCCTGACAGGCTTCCAAAAAGTTTTGTGTTTCCGATTTGTGTCCAATTTTATAGTATGATTTTGCAGTCTAGAAGACAGTTCGGTTAACGCGTTTGGCACAAATTTTTATTGAGTTCTGTTAATCCGTTTGGGCACGAGAGCGCAATGAAGCTTTTTCAATGTTTTTAATGTCGAGTCAAAACGGTTTGACTGATTGACTTGAAATTTTGCACAGATGTTCCTCTTGAAAATTTTGTACCAGCATTTTAATTATAAAAACCCACAGGGCTAATTTGGTTTTGACCTGTTTACGCGTTTTGCGCAAAGATTCAATGAAATTTTTAAATTTTTAGTATTAACGCAAGTCAACCTTTATTCCAAAAGCTCACTTAATTAATAAGACTAATTTTTTTGCTCTCATTAAATAGTCTCAAATAGTTCAAAAGCTGAATGAGATAATATTAATAATAATAAAAATAAAGCTAATAAAGAATCCGAATAATAATATCTTTAAATTTAAATAACATAACATTTTCCTTATCTACATTTTTTCGTAAGTCTTAGTGTTTTATCTACTTTGCAGTTGTTGTTTTTTAAAAATAGATTACAGTGTAAAATTCCAGTTTTCTTCAAATAAAATCTAAACATCAAAAAATTCATTTTCGAAATATAATATGCTTAAATATATAGGTTCTTAAAACAGTTTTTCCAAAAAAGAAGCCTACAATTCTTTCATAAAATCATAAAAAAACGAGGAAGGGCGTAGTAGAACTTTCAGATGAGTACAAAACAAAATATAAGTTGAAAAGCAGATTTTTAAACCTTTTCTAAACCATCGACTATATTTTATTCAAACGTTGGCAATTCAAGAAAACCACTATTGACATAGTACAATGAAATAATGGCATACTTTTTTTTTTTTTTATAATTATTTTTGCAATTTTTCAACAAATTTATCAAATTTCACTTTAAACTTTTCATAATTATTAAATAATAATAAAAATAAAAATTTGAATTCAGTTAACATAACCCGCCGGCAAACCGTTTTAACTCGACATCAAAAATATTGAGAAAGACTTCAGAAGTTAAGTTACGAAGATATTGAAATGTATCGGCGAATTTACTGTTGCTTGTTGCACCCCGTTTTCAACAAAGAACTCCTTAGACTACTTCTTATTGTCAGAAGCTAAAATAAAAGTTTTATACTTAATCATATCATTTATTAGAAACACAAGATGCAAAGGGTATCAATAAAACATGCTGCTAGACATTTTTGACCACTTATTGGCCTACATATGTCTGAAGAAAGTTTGGTCATGACATGTGTAGTACTATGTTTGAAACGGAAACCAAATTGATTTAGAGGGATTATATTTATTTTATCAGTTTCTTTAGTGAGATACCTGTTTATTAGTCTCTCTATTATTTTGCTGATGTTTGGCAAAAGACTGATGTTCCTATATCCATTCGGATCGATTATATTTTTATCTGGCAACTACTTTGGCTTTTTTCCAACTCTTTGGAAAATAGCTTCTGTTTAAGCAGTTGTTAAATAATATACAATATTTTTCAATTAAAATGTTAGGTAAATGTTTTAACACAATGCTTGGTATGTTATCCAAACCTGCAGATGTTTTATTTTATAGATTTGAAATTTCAAACCTGCAGATGTTTTATTTTATAGATTTGAAATTTCTTTTAGATTGTCCATAGTCGTAAAGTAGTTTGTTTTAGTTTGATTCTCTATTAGTTTATGTAGTTGAATTTGGTCATTAAATTTGACTTCTTAATAGTCATTTCTTATGTTAATTTGCTGAACTTTGTTTAAATTATTTATTGTCAATTTTATAATATTGTTAATATTTGAGTCTCTTCGAACTGAAATAAGTGCGCACCCATCACATTTAATACTTCACTTTCATTTTCAATTATGAAATTATTATTCTCATCTTTTTCTAATTTTGCGATATCACCTGCACCTGCTATTTGTAGCGTGCTAATCTGATTACCAGGAATTTTTAATTGTGAAATATTTTCATATTGAATTTTCTATAGATTTTTTTTATCTCTGGAAATGGGCTCTGATTGTTTAAACTTTTTATTGTTTTTATTCTATTTCCCAATATTTATTAATTGAAATTTTTAAGTTTTATTTTAACAAAGTATTAATCTTTTTATTTAATAAAGAATTAACTTTCACAACTATTGGACTATTTAAAGCAAAGTTAAGTTTTAAAAGCTTAAACTTTGTAGTAACTAACTTACCTTTTAGATTTTCTACATTTTTAATTAACGGATTTAAATATTTTATTTATTTATTTATTTCGAACCAAAGCAATGTTGTTATAAGAATTATTAAAGTTAAGCGTATTATAACATTTACCATAAAAAAAAAATAATTTGCTGACTTAAAACTACACAATAATACATAGTACACTGAAGTTTTGGAATTGAGGCGTGCATTCCATCTTGAATTACATATTCTAGTTTTTCTAAAAAAAAGTCTATTTCATTAATTGTTAAGTATATTTACCGGTTTTTTTTTACACGCTAGTCAGTTGTTTTTAGTAGTTTTTTTATTTTTTTTTTATTTTTTTAAACGCTAGTCAAACTCTAGGAAAACGAATTCCTTTATACATAGTTAAACAATAGATATGTAAGCTTGGCTATGGGGCTAAGGAGTTAGAAGGAAAATGGGATAGAATAGGAGAGTTTTTTTTTTTCTTTATTTCAAAATCTTAAGAATAAATTTTACAATAGATTTTCAATATATATATATACATAAGTTATTGGTTTGCATACGACCCTGGCTTTCGCTGTGGGTCTAGCTAGGAGAATTATAAATAGGTTTGTTGGTTCTTATAGGTATATAGGTATATGATTTGTTACAAAACTTAAAGTTATTTCAATTCTTAATTAAAAATTCAAGCAAGAAAAAACAAACCTTTATGATATTAAAAACAAAATTACTCGTAAGAGTGAACATATTTAAAATGTTAGTAAAAAATGAAGATATATGAAAGAAAAAAAAATTTTTTGGAAATCAATACTGCTGGGAATTGTTCGACAATGTAATATATTAGACAATACTTTTTAAACAAAATTATATTATTTAGTTTTTTAATTTCTGACGGTAGTTCATTAAATAATTTAAGACAATTGTATAAGCAATTTTTTTTATATTTTTATATATAGTTATATGAGTGATAGGTAGAAGTTAGATTTATTTCTTGTATTGTGATTGTGAATGTCAACCATACGATTAGGAATGAAATTGTGCTTAATTGAGTTATTAATTATTTTAAAACCCATTGGATAAAGTTCTCTTTATACCTGTATGACTATATAGTTCAAGGGTATAATAAATTTGCCATTACGTTTGTGATGCAGAGAAGGAAGGGGGTAGATATAGACTCAAGTGTATGGATCGGATCAGAATCAAAAAATAAATCGATTTAGCTATGTATGTCCGTCCGTCCGTCATCAAGATAACTCAAAAGTAAAGGAGCTAGGATTATGAAATTTTCACAAATTCGTTTTTATGCAAAAACCGCAATCGCTATTTAAATCCAGCCATTTTGGTTCACGGGTTCGAGTACCTGCCATACAACTTCTAATTTTATATGAGCATTACTCTATACCTATGGAAGCTGCGTGTCTGAAATTTTGCCAAAAATAGTTTAGTATAATGGCCAAAGTTACTGCAAAATTTGGTTGGTCTACTGCAGAGGATTCGCAGTAGATCTACTCGCACATTCTAGGTTCGCAGTTAGTCTACTTCAGAGGGAGTAGCTGCCATACAACTCCTTCTTTTATATGAGTTTTACACTCCACCTGATGAAGCTGGGTGTCTGAAATTTTGCAAAAAATAGTTTAGTGTAATGGCCAAAGTTACTGCAAAATTTAGTTGGTCTACTGCTGAGTGTTCGGGTAGCTGCCATACAACTCCTTCTTTTATATAAGGATTACACTGCACCAAATGAAGCTGGGTATCTGAAATTTTGCTAAAAATAGTTTAGTGTAATGGCCAAAGTTACTGCAAAATTTGGTTGGTCTACTGCAAAGGGTTCGAGTAGCTGCCATACAACTCCTTCTTTTATATGAGCATTACATTAATAAAGCTGAATGTTTGAAATTTTGCCAAAAGTAATTAACCGGATGATTTAATGTATATGTTACGGTCATACGGGTATCCCAGAGTTGACACAGTCTACTCTACTACACTCTTTCTCGTTTACATATGTTTTCAAAACTTAAATATCTAGCACTATAAAGTGATTCAGTCGGAAATCTTATTGGAAGTTTGTGAATTATTTTTATTGCCTTTTGGTTTAATATATCCAGCTTATTTAAATACTAGCTGTTGGCCCGTCACAGAATGACGGAAGGTCAATTGAAAGAAAACTTTTTCTAATTAAGAACTATTTCTAATTTAATTATATACCTACATATACATTATATTGTTTATTAATACCATATTCTTAAATAAAATCGCACACGTTACAATTTGTATTACGCAGATTATGCTTCGATTCTAGTAATAGATACATAAAAAAAAAATGACTCATATAATTTCTTGTTGTATGTTAAAAACTTAAAGATGAATAAGTTATAATAATCTACGTTTTGTTTTTTTTGAAATGGATAAAATTTTGGGGTTGGTAGTTCAAATCCCTTCTTGGTGAAATTTTTTTTTAATTTTAATTAATATATGTTTTTATTTAAGTGCGTTCTTGCTTAAATTTCTAATTTTGAAAATTAAATTCGATAAATTTGTTTGTTAATAAAAGATATTTAATTTTTATTTTTTTTAAAGGGCTATTTTGTTTCAATAATGATCTATTTCTCTATCTATTAATTTGTTGTATACATATTTTTAAAAAAGGCTGCTTTACATAGGTTTATTGTTTCACAACCTTTGTTTAGATTCAAATCGAAATAATGGTTTGTGCCAAAATCCTATAATGCATATATACCTATTTATATGTATATGTACGTAATGTAATGTGTTCAAAATTTATTTTGAATTTTTTTTATTATACCTAATTAAGTTGAAAAAATATATAGTTTGTTTGACTTCTATGGTGCATCGAGCTTAGGTATCTCTATACCTCTACACAATTTTTTTTCCATTTTTAACCTTTTTTAAATAGAAAAAATAATTAAAAGAAATTATGAGGGAAAGATTGATGATGGAAGATGGAAAGATAGAGAGAGGGAAGAGTGACCTTTGAAATTGCTTTGATTACATTTCTTGCTTTATTTCAAAGCAAAGCAAGCAATGTAACAAAGCGTACATTAGGCTTTCGCCATTATTCCAGATTTGCACTGAATGTAATGAAGACTTACTACACAAATTTTTCTGTAAAGCATAGTCTTAATTTTTATTATCTAAATGTTTTTCTATTTATATAAAATTTACAGAAAATGTTCTGTGAGTTTTAATAACGTAAATGAACTAATTCATGAACATTTAAAATAATTTGAGTTCATAAAAAAAAAATTTTTTTATTTCGTTTATTTGTTTACTTTTTTTTTTTTTTATTAAAAATTAATAAAATATTTTTTAACATTAATATTTTATTTTTTTATAATTGAACACATTCAACAAAACACATTTAATTGAATGCGTTTGTTACACCTCATCCTAGACAAATATATTAATAAAATAATAATTGGGGCGAAGTACACCATAGTGGATTTAGATACGTTGTATTTGACATGATATATGAGGAATAAATAACAAATATAGTATTTTGTGTAAAAAAGTTTCGCCGTCGTTTAAGAATGAAAACATATAGGGAAATTTTCCTGACCAAGTAATCTATATTTACATCCCACTTTAAATATTTATCAATATATAAACCCAGGTAAGTAAAAGAATTTACAATTTCAATGTTGGTATTATTAAAGCTAAAATTTATATTATTAAATTTTTTGTTGTCAAATAATGTAATTTTTGTTTTGCTAATATTTAATAGTATGTAATTTGTTCTTCATTAACCATTCATTAATTAATTGGAGGTCTGCATTTATTGCACTCTTCAACTGTATTTCATTATTCGTGGCGTATTTTAATACAGTATCGTTGGCATACAATTGCAATGTCCCTACTAAATTTAATTTACAAATATCAATTATAAAATTTTAAACAAACCGAGTTCTAAAATTGAACCTTGAGGTACTCCTTTTATCACCGTTTTATCACAGCTTAATTTATTATTAACACGTACTTTTTGTTTTCAACCAAACTAAGTTTTAACAGTTTATGAATAAGTACGTCGTAATCTACACAGTCGAAAGCTTTTTGAAGATCTAAAGAGACACATCTGACATATTTGCCGGCGTCCATGTTTTTGCCAATAAAATCGGTCAGATTTCAGCTAGGTGCCACTGTATTAGAGTTTTTTCAGAGCCGAATTGATTGACACTCAGAATCTGATTGCTTTCCAAAAAAAAGTATTTAAACTGTTTTTTATAATACTTCAAAAACTTTCGAAAAACTACTAAGTATCGATATTTTTTGAAAATTGCCACTTTTGAAAATTGGGGTTACAATTGCTGTTTTTAAACAAACTGGAAATTGATTAGTCCTAAAAGAAATATTTATAAATTTAACTAACACTGGAAGCAACTTGTTCGCAAATGTTTTAATAAATTTAGTTGATATATTATCATTCGCATTAGCGGCAGAGGATTTAAGGGAATTAACCGCTGAATTGACTTCATCTGTTGTAGTTGGACACAGATTAAAATGTGAAATTAATTTATAGTGAAAAAAATTGAAATATTCATAATCTACAGGCTCTTTTGAAATATTCAGCTCGTTAATTACATTTATGAAAAAACTCATTCATAGTGACAGCAATTTGCTGTTCATTTGTGGTAGTATTATTTTCAAGGTCAATTGCTTCAATGCGGTTATTTATACTACTTTGGTCATCGTTGTATAACTTTTGCTTATACAGGACCACAACTTTCGGCCATTACTTGGGGTTTGTGTTATTACGTTGGAACAATAATTTTCTTTTGCCTGAACAATTAATTTTGACACTTTAGTTCTATAACACTTGTACAAATTTTCAATGCGAATATCGTTAGGGTATTTCTTTTTGAATTTTAAGTAAGAGTCACGGATTTTCATATTAGGTCGTATTTCATTAGTCATCCAAATGCTTTTATTATTTTTAAATTTTAAAGAAAGAGTTTGAATGTTTGCTTGAATTAACATACTAAAGTTACAATTAAATAATATTTAGTTTTAATATTTCATAGTAAAAAATAATTTTATGATTACTGAATTTTTCTTTAGTAGGTTTGAAATACAACTCCGCCGTAGCCGGTCCCAAGCCCGGTTGAGAAAGGAGGAGGGAATAATAGTTGCAACCTGAATGGCCACATACATTGGCGTCTCAGGAAGTAGGAAAACGCTATATAATGCAGTTGAACTCGTAACATAGTTATGAGAACTTCAACGCATTATATGGCAAATTCTGAAGCAACCCTTCAAACCCAACGGCCCTCCAGTCTGGGGGTTGGCGTAAGGCTAACTACCTTACCCATAAAAACCAACAAATAGTTATGAATGACGAAAATGCCTCGGATATGAGAACGAATAGATTACACGGAAAACGACCATGGAACAACTATAAGGACAAAGATTTAAGAATTTGCTCCTGGAATGTAAGAACACTCTACACCCCAGGAGCATCTAACAATTTGGAAAAGGTTCTCGCGCAGTATAAAGCCGATATTACTGCGATACAGGAAATACGTTGGAAAGGAACCGGTACACTAAAAAAGCGAAAATGCGACATTTACTACAGCTGCCATGAAAAGCACCACATATTAGGATGCGGTTTTGTAGTGGGAGAAAGGTTGAGGTCGTTGGTCATTGACTTTACACCTGTCAATGAACGACTTGCAACCATCCGCATCAAAGGCAGATTTTACAACATCTCCATAATATGTGCGCATGCTCCTACCGACGAAGCAGAGGATGCAGATAAGGAAGAATATTACGATACCCTTGAGCGAACATACGCAGCCTGCGAACACGATGCCAAGATTGTAATCGGAGATTTTAATGCTAAAGTCGGTAGAGAAGCAATACATGGAAAAACAATTGGTAATCATAGTCTCCACAACACCACCACAGACAATGGTTACCGATTAGTTAATTTTGCAGCTGCGCGTAACATGGTTATAAGTAGCACCAAATTTCCACATAAGAACATCCACAAAATAACCTGGCTATCCCCTGATGGTCGTACATCTAATCAGATTGACCATCTATTGATTGACGCACGACACTCAACATCCGTGCTAGATGTACGAACCTTCAGAGGGGCTAACATCGACTCTGATCATTATCTAATAGCAGCACAATTCAGAGCACGAATATCTAATGTGAGGAAGCTGCAGAACACAAGATCACAAAAATTCTACATTAGAAGCCTACAATCGCCTGATATAGCCAGAGAATACAGCCAACAAATTAGCTCTAGACTCCAATCGGCACCTCCTTTGAATAATCCATCCATCGATGAACAATGGCAACATTGTTCTAACATTATCAAGGAGGTGGCTTCAAATACCATAGGTTTCGAACCAACACCAACCAGAAACCCTTGGTATGATGAAGAATGCTCAATTAAAACAGCACTCAAAAATGTAGCATACCGCAAGACCCTGCAGAGGAAAACCAGAGCGGCGCAGGAGGAGTACAGAGCTAAGAGACGAGATGAAAATTACACCATTAGGCGAAAAAAAAGGGTTTATGAAAAATCTCGTCTTGTGGACATTGAAACATGCAGAGACAGAGGCGAAGTACGTAAGTTCTACAAACAAGCCAAGCAGTTGGCAGCTGGCTACAAACAACGTACACACGCGCTTAAAGACAGCACGGGAAATTTGGTAACCGATACGCGAGAGATATTGAAGACATGGAAACAACATTTCGAACAGTTGTTAAATGATGGGCATTCAGAACACCAGAATAATGCACCAGTCACAATGATCAACGATGACGAAACACTACCACCGAGCCTAATGGAAGTTGATCAAGCCATTCAGAAACTGAAAAATAACAAAGCTGCTGGTTCAGATGGAATCCCAGCTGAGTTATTTAAGGTAGCAGGAGAAGATTTGGTTAGGAGCATGCACCAAATCATCACCAGAGTCTGGATGGAAGAATGCATGCCCGATGACTGGAACATTAGCACCATATGCCCCATCCACAAAAAGGGCGATGCCATGTCATGTGCCAACTATAGAGGAATATCTCTATTGAATGTCGCGTGCAAGATCCTTTCCAACGTAATATGCGAACGACTGAAACCACATTGCAATAACATCATAGGCAACTACCAATGTGGTTTCCGTCCTGGTAAGTTTACCATCGACCAAATCTTCGCATTGAGGCAAATCCTGGAGAAGACCCATGAATTTCAAATCGATACACACCATCTTTTTATCGATTTTAAGGCAGCCTACGACAGTATCTATCGCCGGGAACTGTACATTGCAATGTCGGAATATAGCATACCATCCAAGCTTATCCGACTTTGCCAAGTAACATTGGAGAACACTAAATGTGCAGTTGCTATTGGAGGAAATATGTCGGAGCTCTTTCGCACATGCACCGGCTTCCGTCAAGGTGATGCACTGTCATGCGACTTCTTCAATTTAGTGCTCGAACAGATTATACGCCGCTCTGGTGTCAACACCGAAGGAACAATCTTCAGAAAATCTGTTCAGCTATTAGGCTTCGCGGACGACGTCGACATAATAACAACATCACAACGAGCCGTCATCGAAGCCTTCGTCCGTATTGAAAAAAAGCGAAAATGCGACATTTACTACAGCTGCCATGAAAAGCACCACATATTAGGATGCGGTTTTGTAGTGGGAGAAAGGTTGAGGTCGTTGGTCATTGACTTTACACCTGTCAATGAACGACTTGCAACCATCCGCATCAAAGGCAGATTTTACAACATCTCCATAATATGTGCGCATGCTCCTACCGACGAAGCAGAGGATGCAGATAAGGAAGAATATTACGATACCCTTGAGCGAACATACGCAGCCTGCGAACACGATGCCAAGATTGTAATCGGAGATTTTAATGCTAAAGTCGGTAGAGAAGCAATACATGGAAAAACAATTGGTAATCATAGTCTCCACAACACCACCACAGACAATGGTTACCGATTAGTTAATTTTGCAGCTGCGCGTAACATGGTTATAAGTAGCACCAAATTTCCACATAAGAACATCCACAAAATAACCTGGCTATCCCCTGATGATCGTACATCTAATCAGATTGACCATCTATTGATTGACGCACGACACTCAACATCCGTGCTAGATGTACGAACCTTCAGAGGGGCTAACATCGACTCTGATCATTATCTAATAGCAGCACAATTCAGAGCACGAATATCTAATGTGAGGAAGCTGCAGAACACAAGATCACAAAAATTCCACATTAGAAGCCTACAATCGCCTGATATAGCCAGAGAATACAGCCAACAAATTAGCTCTAGACTCCAATCGGCAGCTCCTTTGAATAATCCATCCATCGATGAACAATGGCAACATTGTTCTAACATTATCAAGGAGGTGGCTTCAAATACCATAGGTTTCGAACCAACACCAACCAGAAACCCTTGGTATGATGAAGAATGCTCAATTAAAACAGCACTCAAAAATGTAGCATACCGCAAGACCCTGCAGAGGAAAACCAGAGCGGCGCAGGAGGAGTACAGAGCTAAGAGACGAGATGAAAAGTACACCATTAGGCGAAAAAAAAGGGTTTATGAAAAATCTCGTCTTGTGGACATTGAAACATGCAGAGACAGAGGCGAAGTACGTAAGTTCTACAAACAAGCCAAGCAGTTGGCAGCTGGCTACAAACAACGTACACACGCGCTTAAAGACAGCACGGGAAATTTGGTAACCGATACGCGAGAGATATTGAAGACATGGAAACAACATTTCGAACAGTTGTTAAATGATGGGCATTCAGAACACCAGAATAATGCACCAGTCACAATGATCAACGATGACGAAACACTACCACCGAGCCTAATGGAAGTTGATCAAGCCATTCAGAAACTGAAAAATAACAAAGCTGCTGGTTCAGATGGAATCCCAGCTGAGTTATTTAAGGTAGCAGGAGAAGATTTGCTGGAGCAGAATGCTGGACATTGCCCAGAGCAAGTGAGCAAGCACTTGGAACTTTCGAGCGAAAGATTCTTCTTCGAGTGTTCGGTCCTTACTGCGACGATGGGACCTGGAGAAGAAGATACAATGCCGAGATCTATCAGCTGTACGGTGACGTAGACCTGGTTCAAAAAATTAAGATCAAAAGGCTGCAATGGCTAGGTCACGTTCAGCGAATGGACAACAATGCTCCAGCTAAAAAGATACTCGAAGCCAGGCCAGAGGGAACACGTCGCAGAGGTCGTCCAAACCTTCGTTGGAGAGACGAGATTTCGACAGACATCAGAAGGCTCCAAATCTCCAACTGGAGAGAATCTGCTCGGGACCGAACGAGGTGGAGAGGAACGCTACGTCAGGCCCAGGACCTTCATGGTCTGTAGCGCCACCTAAGTAAGTAATTAAGGTTTGAAATACTCGTAAATACTAATGAAAAACATTTGATGATCAGACAGACTTGTATCTAGCACATGAAAATTGTATTTCATTTCAATCATGTCAGAAATAAGATGATCAATTCTAGAATTATTGCCTATTCTTGTTGCGAAATTTGAGTCAATTTTGTGCAAAATAATAAATCCGCTACTAAGTATTGTACTAATGTAGTTTTTAGCACATTTTCAAAAAATTTTGTAAAAATGTGCCTATATAGCTTCACTCTGTCCGTCCGTCCGTCCGTCCCTATGTTTACAAAAACTCTTACACCGTTTGAAATAGAGTAAAGAAATTTTAACCATGGGTAGTTTTTGCAAAAAAAATAATTTCGTAGAAGAATTTTTTTCTGTAGCCCTACCTGTTACGGGGCTACAGCCCCCCAAAGTTGGCCCTTTATTTAAATTGTTATAACAAGAGTTCGGTTACATATATTTTCAATCTGAAAACGGCAAATGATAGCTGGTGTCATAAACTTTATAAATTTTTACAAGGCAAATGTTTAGGGTTGCCATACGGTACTAAAATTTAACATTACGCAAAACTCAATTTTCGAAAAATTTCGAAGTTGAAGTTAGAGACTTGAGAAATTTGGCAACCTTCCCCATTGAAGGGCTATAACAACTTTTAAATAAAAAATTTACTGTTAGCAGTAAATTTTATAAGTCAGTAGTAACTATTTCCAAGTAAATATTTCCAAAGTTAAACTCAGTATGTAATACAATAAAATTTTGAAAATGTGCTTTTTTAAAAACCCTTGGTTTTTTTTCATCACTTGTTTGTTTTGTTTTTAATTTTTAGTTTTTTTTATTTTTTTGTTTGTATGTCAATCGATGTGTTTACATTTGTATATATTTCTTCTCTTTCTTGTTTTATTATTTTTTTTTATGTATATCATATCGATCGCTGTATCATGTACGCAGTTTGTGTATATTGTGATTATAAAATAAACAAGTGAGGGAAAAAAACCAAGGGTTTTTAAAAGGCACATTTTCAAAATTATATACGGTTTCTTACTGAGTATTTTTTCATTTATTTTTATAAAAATATATATTATGATAATATTATAATTTTGTTATTTCATTAATAATTAATTATATGACTAATAGTGAATTACTTAGAATATAACCCCAATGCACTCAAGAAAACCTGTTAGTAAGTGCAAAATATAATGTTGGAGCTTCAATGTTAACGTTTAATTTTGGAAAAACCTACACTGGTAAATAAATTACTGTTTTATAAGAACATAAAAGTTTTAATTTTGAAGACCTAGTAGATCTTCAATGGGGAAGGTTCGCAAATTTTTGCTTAGCAAACTTATGATGGATCTGCTCACCTGTCTTCACTCTTCCAATATTTTTCCTGTTCTAGGAAATCAATTTTGAACTCCAACAAAATTTGGAATTTTACCTAGAATATTATTATCAAACCAAAAATGGTTAAGACTAAGAAACAATTTCTTCAATTTAAAGAGACCCTTTCAAATTTAAGAAAAACCTTTAACGTATGTTGAAATATAATGCTGCAGCTAAAAATTTTGCATATTTGTAAAAAAAAATTTAAATAGGTGTTTACAGGTGGTTGAAAATAGCAAAATTTCAATATTCGAGCCCTTATAGCTCCTAAACAGGGGGCGTGACAAAATAATTTTGTTAACCGACTCCTACTAATTTTGGAGGACCTAACTTCTTCTACGAAATTAGTTTTTTTGTAATATCTACCCGTGGTTAAAATTGCTTTAATCTATTTCAAACGGTGTAAAAGTTTTTGTAAACATACGGACGGACGGACGGACGGACAAAGTCAAAATTAAGAAAAACCTTTGACACTTATTGAAACTTTCGTTTTGGAGCTTTCAATTTTGTATACAAATAAAAAAAAATTTTGACTGGTATTCAAGTTATAAGCTAAATTTTTAGCAAAATTTCAATTTTCGACCCCTTACAGCTCCTAAAGAGGGGGCGTGACAAAAAAATTTTGTTAACTGACTCTTACTTATTTCTAAGGATCTAACTTCTCCCAAAATTTCAAGTTTCTAGATTTAGCCGTTCCGAAATTATGAGGGACCAAAAATTTTGTAAAACTTAGTTTTGAATAACGGTAAATTTTAGTACCGTATGGTAACCCTATACAATTGGTTTTTAAAAATTTGTAAAGCTTATAAGAACAGCTGTCTGTTACCGTTTTTAGGTTGGAAATATACCTTATAGAACTCTAATTAAAGCTGTTTAAATATGGTGCATTTTTCGACTTGGTGAGGCTGTAGATCCGTAACGGGGGGGGGCTACAAAAAAAAGTTTTAACATTAAATTATTTTTATTGCAATACCTACCCATTTCTGATATTTTTTAGTCAATCGTACGGACGGACGGACGGACAGAGTGAAGCTATATAGGCACATTTTTACAAAATTTTTTGAAAATGTGCTAAAAAATATTGATTAAAAAAGAAGAATGATATTTTATTTTTGCTTTATATTTTTTTACTTGCATTATTTCAAATCTTTCAAATCGTTAGAAAATTATTCCATAAGTTTTCTCATGTACCAATGTATTTTAAATTTTCGTTGGTTTCAAATAGGTATGTAAAATTTTTTTATAATTTTTAGGTTTTTAACTACCTACTAAAAAAATATAATTAAAAATTTTTGTTTATCTTATTGAAAATTTGTTTTATTATTTAATTTAAAATTCTAAAAGGGAAAAACCCGGTTAAAATATATTATGGAAAAGTATATAAATAAGCTTTCAAAATTCATATTCCATTCCGCATAAAAATCCCTTTAAGTATGTACATAACATTATAAAATATTCATATGTATGTATGTATTTTGCGATGCCTTTTGTTCTGCCGGAACCATAAAAAGAAAAACCACTAATTTGATCCAGTGCACTATTATAGTATAGCCTTCTAATGGCTATTTCATCGAATAGCAATACAGTCAACCTTTTAATTAAATCTTTTTCTGAGAATATAATGCCTAACTCATTTATATTTTTGTCGTTAAGACCTATGTATATTTAAATGTTTCATGGGGGATCCATCTATTAAATGAACTAAAATGGGACAAATTAAGCTTTACTTCATTTCTCAAAAACTTATAACCCTTTTGGTGAATTAAAATGAATATTTATTTTTCTTTTTATTCGTTTTTTTCATCTTCGGACCATTTACTAACACTTTTAAAATTCATTTTTAAAAATTGTAAGGCTTCGATACGCAAGTGAAACTGCCTATTAATAATGCTACATAAAGATAAATCCTGATTTTCTTTTTTTAATTTTTGTCTTAACTTTTTATTTTGATTTTTTAAGTAAATAATGTTTTTTTTTTTTAAATTAAATTTTGTTTCTTAAAGAAAGCTAACCTTTCAAGAACTGTCGGATACTGTTTTAAATAAAAAACTGCACTCTTCTAAAATTTCAAACAATGCCTGCAAAACAAACTTTTTTCATTTGACGAGAAAGTTTAAAAATTTTCAAAAAGTACATTCAAATTAATTACATTTTTATTAGAATAGCATTTAGTGCTTGAATAAAAAAAACAACAATAAAAATATTAAATAAGATTTTTGAAAAAGAAATCGTCCAACTTGATTAGGAAAGATAAACAATTGTACGTACATCGATTGACAAACAAACAAAATAAAAAGAAAAATAAAAATAAAGCAAAGAAATAATCTCAATTTGATTTTACTATGTATACAAAAAATATGGTCATCTTTTTACGATAATGCGGTGATTTCAAATACCGTATTGGGGTAATTTCAGATGAATACTCTATGTATATGATTTCTTTATGCTACTAATAATATTATTTTGTACAAATATTGCAACTCCCCCATAGTTATTTTTCCTATTCTTGAAATACGCCACATAACCTGGCGAATTATAAAACTTATTCTCATTCTCAATCAATCAGATTTCTGACAACACAATCACATCTACATTTTGTATTGTAAGAGTTTAATAAGGCTTCTAAATTATAAAGTTTATTTCTTAAACTCTGTATATTTATATATATAATATTAAAATTATGGTTGTATGAATATTCAATAAATTCTCCACGTCAGTAAAATATTGCACGGTTATGTCATCTTCAAATTGATAATATCCTTAAAATCACTACTATTTATGGTTTCCGTTTTTAGCACATTTTCAAAAAATTTTGTAAAAATGTGCCTATATAGCTTCACTCTATCCGTCCGTCCCTTTTTACATACGACTGACTAAAAAATATCAGAAATGGGTAGGTATTGCAATAAAAATAATTTAATGTTAAAACTTTTTTTTGTAGCCGCCGCCCCCCTCCCTCCCGCACCCCGTTTCGGAGCTACAGCCCCGCAAAGTCGGAAAAAGCCCTATATTTAAACAGTTATAATAAGAGTTCTATATGGTATATTGCCAACCTGAAAACAGTAACAGACAGCTGTTCTTATAAGCTTTACAAATTTTTAAAAGCCAATTGTATAGGGTTACCATACGGTACTAAAATTGATCGTTACCCAAAACTAAGTTTTGCAAAATTTTTGGTCCCTCATAACTTCTGAACGGCTATATCTAGAAACTTGAAATTTTGGGAGAAGTTAGATCCTTAGAAATAAGTAAGAGTCAGTTAACAAAATTTTTTTGTCACACCCCCTCTTTGGGGGCTGTGAGGGATCGAAAATTTAAATTTTCCTATAAATTTTGCTTTTAAACACCTATAACATCAATACCTGTCAAAATTGTTTTTTATTTATATGCAAAATTGAAAGCTCCAAAACGAAAGTTTCAATAAGTGTCAAAGGTTTTTCTTAATTTTGACATTGTCCGTCCATCCGTCCGTATGTTTACAAAAACTTTTACACCGTTTGAAATAGAGTAAAGAAATTTTAACTACGGGTAGATATTACAAAAAAAATAATTTCGTAGAAGAATTTTTTTTTGTAGCCCCACCCGTTACGGAGCTACAGCCCCTCAAAGTTGAAAAAAGCCCTATATTTAAATTGTTATAACAAGAGTTTTATTAAGTCTATTTTCAATCTGAAAACGGCAAAACATAGCTGGTTTTATAGGCTTCACAAAAATATAAGGCTAAAATGTATAGGGTTGCCATACGGTACTAAAATTTACCATTAAGCTAAACTCAACTTTTTGGCCCCATATATCTTCTAAACGGTTCAATCTAGGGTCTTGAAATTTTGGGAGAAGTTAGGTCCTGCGAAATTAGTAGAAGTCAGTTTAGGAGCTATAAAGGCTCGAAAATTGAAATTTTGCTATTTTCAACCATCTGTAACTTTAACACCTGTTCAAATTTCTTTTTACAAATATACAAAATTTACAGCTGCAGCATTATATTTCAACATACGTTAAAGGTTTTTCTTAAATTTGAAAGGGTCTCTTTAAATTGAAGAAATTGTTTCATAGTATTAACCATTTTTGGTTAGATGATAATATTCTCGGTAAAATTCCAAATTTTGTTGGAGTTCAAAATTGATTTCTTAGAACCGAAAAAAATGGAAGGGTGAGGACAGGAGGGGGGTGGGCAGATCCATCATAAGTTTGTTAAGCAAAAATTTGGGAACCTTCCCCATTGAAGGGCTACTAGGTCTTCAAAATTAAAACTTTTATGTTCTTATAAAACAGTAACTTATTCACCAATGTAAGTTTTTCCAAAATTAAACGTTAACATTGAAGCTCCAACATTATATTTCGCACTTATTAACAGGTTCTCTTGAGTGCATTGGGGTCATATTCTAAGTATTTCACTATTAGTCATATAATTAATAAATTAATGAAATAACTAAATTATATTATCATTTATATTTTTATAAAAATAAATGATAAAATTCTCAGTAAGAAACTGTAAATAATTTTGAAAACGTGCATTTTAAAAACCCTTGGTTTTTTCCCCTCACTTGTTTAGTAATAATTTAATAGTATTGGTTAATTTAGAAAAAATTAAGAAAAAAAAAAGTATGAAAATTGAAGTAATTTTAAATAAAAAATTTTTAAATATTAATATTATCAAATATTTTGACCATGTCTGTAAAATGTTCATTTTCAATGTTATTTAACATTTAAATTTTTTAGATCAATAAATTCACTATTTGTTGTCGCCACGATCAATGAAATAGATATATAATTATAGTACAGTAATAAGAGATTACTTATACAAATCCCATATTGCTGAAATATGACCTAAAAGTAAAAGAAAAAGAAATAATATAAACAGAACCATATGCTTGAAATAATAGAACCAAAAAAATGGAATAATTACAATTATTTTTTTCTAAAAATTTATACAATTTGAAGACTGCATGTAATTAATCAGTCTCTCTGTTAAAGTTCCTCGTGTTCGGCTGTTTATACTACTTTTTTAGTTAATAATTTTTTTATAGATTAATAAATTTAGTTTTAAGAAAAGTAATTTAAATTTAGGTGGTTGGGTGGTCTATACACAGGGTAGGCTCTGATCGGTGTCATGTGGCGATATCCAGAGTTGTAACTGTCTGTACCCACCAATTGTGTCTATCTTACCTCCAAGCCGGTAACCACCGGGACCTAGTCATGTTCACCCGGACTGACTTGCTAAACTGATAGATGCGAGTGCTGATGACGAAAAAAATTCCAGCACTATAAAATGGGTACCTCCAATACCAGTGCAGCCCACA
The DNA here is from genome assembly GCA_963082915.1 of Dolichopus griseipennis. Taxonomy (NCBI): domain Eukaryota; kingdom Metazoa; phylum Arthropoda; class Insecta; order Diptera; family Dolichopodidae; genus Dolichopus; species Dolichopus griseipennis. Next base: position 248,468,971 of record OY720441.1, on the reverse strand, counting down.
AACAGAGGTTGGCGTTAGGCTAATAACCTGATCCATAAAAACTAAAAATATTAGGAAAAGTTCAAAGAAGAAAACCGGAGGATTTACTGGCAACGACCCTGGCAAACGAAATAAGGACTACGATTTAAAAGTGTGCACTTGGAATGTTCGTTCACTATCTGCCCCAGGTGCAACATACGAACTAATAAACCAACTCGGCAAATACAACGCTGACCTAACCGCATTACAAGAACTAAACTGGACAGGAAAGGGCGTAAAAGAATATCAAAGGAAGAACTACGCAATTTATTATAGCTGTCAGCAAAAAACTCGAAAGTTTGGATGTGGCTTTGCAGTGGGACCAAAGTTGAAAGACAAAGTTATAGATTGGAAACCCATTAACGAGCGCCTATGCTCCATCCGAATCAGAGCAAAATTCTTCAATATTAGCGTTATCTGTGGCCATGCTCCCACCGAAGAATCTGATGACGTAGACAAAGATTCCTACTACGACAGGCTGGAGAAAGCCTATGATGATTGTCCACGTTATGATATTAAAATTGTTATAGGGGACTTTAATGCAAAGATTGGGAAGGAGAAAACATTTGGAAATACAATCGGCAGCCACAGTGCCCACGACCTCACCAATGATAACGAGCTACGCTTACTATCATTGGCAGCAATGAAGAACATGGTGATAAGTAGTACAAAGTTCCTTCATCGTAATATTCATAAACTCACCTGGCGATCTCCAGATCAGAGAACAACAAACCAAATAGATCATGTGATGATTGACAGCAGACACGTTTCAGATGTGATGGATGTGCGTACATGGCGAGGTGCTAATGTGGACTCGGACCACTTCCTTGTCATAGCTAGAATCCGAGCCAGAATATCCACACATAAAAGACACGTATGTAGAACACCACAGAAAATAAACGTAGAAGCGCTACAATCATCAGAGACAGCAAAGGAATATGCCGAAGCCATTTCCCATATGATGCAATCCTCACCCATAAGCGAAGATGCGGCAGTCGAAGAGCAGTGGGCACGGTGCTCTTCTATCATCAAACAAGCCGCTGATCAAGTCATTGGTTCGGTACCACCATCTTCCCACAACCAATGGTTTGACGAAGAGTGCCGTGACATCATAGCGAATAAGAACATCGCTTATCGAAACTGGCTTCAGAAGAAAACCAGGCAAGCTTATGAGGATTACAAGCGGCTAAGAACTGAACAGAGGAAACTCATATGGAAAAAGAAAAGAGCTTATGAAGACAAGCAGTTCTCAGAATTAGAAGGGATGAGAGACTACCAATTCTCTCTTCAACCTTCAACAGGTTATCACGATTTTAAAAATATTTAACACAGAATATTAATTTCTTTTTTTTAAATTCACTTCTTTTTAATTTATAATTTTTTTTTTTTTATTTTTTTGTGTGTAAAAAACAATATTAAGTTTTTTTATTTTATTTTAAAATAAATCTAACTTAAAACAAAAAAAAAAAAAAACAGTGTTGTGATTTGGTAATGTGGCCGCATCTCCAATGGCGGCAAGTTAAGTATATTTTTTTTTTACTTTTAAATATAATTTTTTTATTGAATAAAAAAATTTTTTATTTTTGTTTTGTATAATTAAAAATTCTTCTACTTAATTTATTCACAGCACTAATTTTAATTTAATTTGCTTAAAACCTTTTTTATTTTGTGTTAAAATATAATTTATTGATTTTATTTCTAATTTTCAAAATTTATTTTTGATTTTCAATTTAATTTAATTTTACATTTAATTTCATACCGGCACGTGATTTGGTTTTGTTTACATTACATTTAATACTGCTTTTTTTTTTTTTATTGAAGATTACTCTTTATTTATCATCTACTAGTTGTAAACAAACCAATTATAATATATCCATTTCATTCCCTCTCCCTCGGATGATAATATTCTAAATTCGCTCAGTAATTAATACCATCAATAATATGTCACCGTATTGCTTTTAATTTTAAATTGTATTGTTTTAATTTTTGATGGTATGTCAATTTTACTCATTTTTACTCTATTTTTTTTTCTTTTTTATTTTATCATAAAAGAAAGGGAAGTACTGAAATTTCAGTTCATTTCTTTTCAACTAACTTAAATTACTTAATTTAAATTTAATTATTTACATATACGTGAGTATTTTTACTTGCACGTAGATTTTGCTGTGTGTGAGTTTTTGGTTGTAACTAAGTTCAATAAGGTCTAGTTAAAAACTGTTGAATGGTGTTATAAACCGATTGCTCACTCATAGCAGAATAAAATAGGGGTATTGTTGATGGTATTTTGTAAATATTGTTAGCAATACTTTTGTTTTTATAAACGGTGATAACTTGTTCGGGTTGTATGAATCGTACACATACAATATTTAACCTAAATTATAATATAATTAAATTTTAAATTTTATAAGTTTTATTATTATTTGTTTTTTTTTTTTTTTTTTTTTTTTTTTTTTTTTTTTTCAATTTACTAATTGTTATTAAAAATTGCCAATTTTCGAGTTAATTTTTGTAATATTCGGGGCCTACAAGCTAATTTTCATGCCGTAGAATGTCATCTTAACTCCACAAAACCAGCAATTTTAGCCCTTGGTGAAACACAAGTCAGTGGACAGAATGATAATTTTAATATTATTGGCTACTCACTTGTTTCACACTTCGTACCCAAAAGAGGAATCGCGATTTACATTAAAAATGACATTGCTTTCAACACCCTAGATAAATATACACCTTCCAGCCCAACCTTCCATTATATTTGGGTTAAAATTATCGTTGAAAAGTATGTAATACACTTCTGTTTTTTATACAGATCACCCAACTCAAATGAACAAGAAACTGCTGTGGAAATTGACAATCTTTCAAACCAGATCAATGAAATTTTGGAATCATGTCCACAAACCGAAATTGTTCTGGCAGGGGATTTCAACGTACACAACAAAGACTGGCTTCATTTTTCAAGTAACTCTTCTTTGAGTCAAAACTCAATTGGGAAACAAGTTGAATTATTTTCCACACTGTTCCATCTTTCTCAACTTGTCCAAAATCCCACTAGGGTCCCCGACCGAGCTGATCAAGAGGGTCACCTCTTGGATCTGTTTTTAACCACTCACCCTGAAAAATATGTAGTTTCAGTTGGTTGTCCCCTGGGGGGCTCTGACCACTGCCTGGTAACCACAAGCTTCCCGGTAAGCACATTAGCCAGCCGAAGGATTCCTCCCAAAAAATTAGTATGGCAATATAGTCGTGCTAACTGGGAGGGATTAAACAATTTTTTCAAAGCATTCGACTGGTCATTGTGCTTCCGCGGTAAAAATGTCAACTTCGCTGCAAATGCGATTAGTGAAACAATTTTACTTGGAATGAGGTTGTATATTCCTCACTCCATGAAAAGTATTAAACGAGAGCCCAAATCATGGTTTAATCGCATTTGCAAAGAAGCCATTCGTAAAAAAGTGGAGGCTTTTAAGCAATACCGGAACAGCGGGTTGGAGTCCGACAGGGCCAACTATATCGTGGTTCGAAACAGATGCAAAAGAGTTATCAATAAGCAAAAATTCTTATTCAACCGAGGGTTGAAACGAAAATTCCTACATATGCCTAAGAATAGCAAATCGTTTTGGACGTTTGCAAAAAATCTAAAGGAGGACACTAAAGGGTCCTCCTTCCCTCCGCTTATTGATAAAAACAACTCAATTGTGTCAGATTCAAAAGAAAAGGCAAACTTGTTTGGCAAACAATTTTCCTTTAACTCAACACTGCCACAGTCAACTCAAAGACCACCAAATATTCCAGAAGTTGGCTGCTCCTTTGGTAGAATTTACTTTAGGACGCGAGCAGTGATGAAAATCTTGAAGAATCTAGATACGAACAAATCAGCCGGTCCCGATGGAATCACAACGATGGTTCTTAAAAAAACCTACTCTACCATTTCAAAACCTCTACGCAACCTCTTCTATTTATCCTTTACTTCGGGTATTCATCCTGCCCAATGGAAGATTGCGCACGTTTTTCCAATTCCAAAAAAAGGTAACAAAAGCGATCCCTCTAACTACCGCCCTATAGCTATAACTTCGGTCCTTTCCAAAGTAATGGAAAAAATTATAAACCAAAAGCTTTTGAAATATCTGGATCATAAAGGTTTGCTTCATGATCGACAATACGGGTTCAGAGCCCGTCGTTCAACAGGTGATCTCATGACTTATCTTTGTGAAAAGCTCAATATCAGTCTTCACCACTCTGGTGAATCTGATGTGGTAGCGCTGGATATTTCTAAAGCTTTCGACCGTGTATGGCATGCTGCTTTGTTAGCAAAATGCAGAGCTATAGGGTTAGGTAGAGTCTTTCTCAAATGGATTGGAGATTTCCTTTCGAATCGTACGATTCGAGTTCTGGTCGATGGTTTATCATCTGACAAATTTGAACTGAACGCTGGTGTCCCTCAAGGTTCTGTTCTTTCTCCCACCCTCTTCTTAATATTCATTAATGATCTTCTATCTTTAACTTCCAATCCAATTCACAGTTTCGCAGATGACAGCACCCTTGTAGCTTCCTATGAATTCCATAGCCGCTGTAACATTAATCATCAGGTTAATACAACAGCAAAAAATTTCACTGTCAGTGAGCTAAATAACGATTTAGCAAAAATTCACAAATGGGGTGAAAATAATCGTGTTCAATTCAACACGAAGAAAACCCAATGCTGTCTCATCTCGCGAAAAATAGCAACTTCCATTCCCAACTTGATTTTTCAGGGAGAAGTTTTGCAGCACTCAACAGATTTAAATATTTTGGGCATCGAGTTAAACCAGAAATTGACTTGGTCGAATCACATTTTTGGTATAGCTACAGATGCAGCTAAGTGTTTGGGTTTTTTGTATCGCTGTAAAACTTTCTTCTCTCCATTAGATCTCCTCAATATCTATAAAACATATATTAGACCAAAAATGGAGTATAATGCACATATCTGGGCTGGTGCACCCCAATCAGCGCTGGGATATCTTGATAAAGTGCAAAACAGAGCTATTCGTCTTATAAATGATCCCAGTGTTACCTCAACGCTCACTCCACTTAGCCATCGGCGCACAGTCTGGTCACTTACCCTGTTTTATAGATACCTAGTGGGGACGAACACCTGTTCTAAAGAAATAAAACAATTAATGCATCCACTCAAAGTTTTCCAACGTGAAACAAGGAGTGCAACAGATGCTCATCCCTACTGCGTCGAATTGTTAAGATGGCGAAACACGGCTTATGGAAATTCGTTTGTTATGCGCATGTCGAGATTATGGAACCACATTCCGTCCAATGTGTTCCCTAAAGTTGGTAATTCGTATGTGTACGACTTAAATAAATTTAAGAAGAATATTAACATCTTTCTCCTAAATATCCCTCCAAATTTTCCCCATCCACCATAATCCAAAATTCCCAAATATCCTCCGACAATCCTAAAATCCTTTCATATCCCATCCCTGTAACCAAACTGTACATTTGTATCACAGGTTCCTTCCTAAAGTTTGGTTCAAAAAGGGTGTGGTTTTGGTGCGTTAAAATCGCACACTACCCAACGAAATACCGCAAAGTTTCAATGGGTGGCTTTCGAGCGTTCCATTCCCTCGTAAAAAAAAAAAAAAAAAAAAAAAAAAGACAGAAACGAGGTCCGAAAAATGTACAAAAAAGTCTCACAGACAAAAGGTTTCAAGCCCAGGACAATCGCTTGTAAAGATAAAGAAGGGAACCTTATTACCGACAGCGATGGTATTCTTTGTAGATGGTCTGAATACTTTAAAGAGCAACTAAACGGCGGCATAACATCAGTGAACACCGCACCATCTACTCATAATTATTCACCACCCAATATCCAAGACGATGAACCACCGCCCACCTTGGAAGAAGTTCACACGGCTATCGGGCGCTTAAAAAACAACAAGTCGCCGGGAATAGATGGCATAGCTGCCGAACTATTTAAAGCAGCAGGAGATGATTTGGTAAGGTGCATACACCAAATCATGACCGTAATCTGGACTACAGAAAGTATGCCCAATGAGTGGAACACCAGCATAATTATACCCATATTTAAGAAAGGTAATCGGTTAGAATGCTCAAACTACCGAGGAATAAGTCTCTTAAATGTGGCGTATAAGATCCTGTCGAGTATCATCTGCACGCGAATGAAGCCGCATATGGATTATAACATCGGTCGATACCAGTGTGGCTTCAGACCTGGCAAATCAACAACTGACCAGATCTTCACGCTAAGACAGATTCTAGAAAAGTGCAATGAATTCAATGTCAGTACACATCTTCTGTTCATTGATTTCAAGGCTGCGTATGATTCAATAGGGAGAGACGAGCTACTACAAGCAATGGTGGAATTCGGTTTTCCTGCTAAACTCGTCAATCTCTGCAGGATGACCATAGCTTGTACATTATCCAACGATTGCGCTGGTTGGGTCATGTAGTAAGAATGACCGATGATGCTCCAGCAAGAGCCGGTGTTCAGGCAGACGTAAGAATGCTGAATATTGTTGGAAGTTGGAGAGAAGCTGCGCAAGACAGAAGCCAATGGAGAAAAGCTTTGGACTCGGCTCAAAAATAATATTTTGTTATGCCGATAAAGTAAAGTAAGTAATTTAAATTTAAAAATAAAATTAACGTTGTGTAAAAATAAAAATAAAAATGTGTAAATATAGATGATAGTATAATATAATATTGAAATATTATGTGTATTAAAAGCTCAAATATCATATGTTAATTTAAAACAATAATTTGAGATGAATATTGTTTTGATTTTAGATAAATTTAATAAGTTATGTGTATTAATTATAAATTTAAGAAAAAATAGAAACTTGTAAGAAAAAAAATTTAAATAAATAGATATTGTAAAAAAAATTATATTTAATTTTTTTTAAATTACAAGGTATTCTGTGTTTTGTCTTGCTTTTACATATATTGAGCGAATAGTTTTATTTATATGCAAAAGAAAAATTAACAAGAAATAAATTAAAAGAGATTAATAGTGACTTAAAACAGTGCATGTGAAAATAAAATATGTCAATATGAGCATAAATAATATTAAAATTAAATGAATGAAAGTTAAAAAATTATTGGAGTAGTTAATAAATTATAAGTTGAAGTTTTTTAATTTTGTTAATATCATTGAAGTTTTTAATGTTGAATATTTTGCTCTTATCATCTTTCTTAATTTTGATGATGTTATCTTTGACCCATAAAAATTTAATTGTGTTATTAATTTTAAGTTCTTTAGCACAGTGATACAGTTTAGCATGAAGTGGAGATAGATGATTAAGAAAAAAAATCTCTCTATTGTGTTTGGTGTCCACTTCAAATTCTTCGAAAAAACTAGGAAGAGTGTGGTAGAGCAGACTGTGTCAACTCTGGGATACCCGTATGACCGTTATATAAACATTATATGATTATTATTTTAAATATTAATTACTTTTAGAAAAATTTCAAACATACCAGCTTTATTAGGTGTAGTGTAATGCTCATATAAAAGAAGGAGATGCATGGCAGCTACTCGAACCCTCTGCAGTTGACCAACCAAATTTTGCAGTAACTTTGGCCATTACACTAAACTATTTTTAGCAAAATTTCAGACACCCAACCTTAATAGGTACAGAGCAATATCCATGTAAACTAAGAAGTTGTATGGCAGCTACTCGAACCCTTTGCAGTAGACCAACCAAATTTTGCAGTAACTTTGGCCATTACACTAAACTATTTTTGGCAAAATTTCAGACACCCAACTTTAATGGGTATAGAGCAATGCCCATATAAACCATGAAGTTGTATGGCAGCTACCGAACCCACTACAGTAGACCGACAAAATTTTGCAGAAACTTTGGTCATAAAACAAAACTACTTTTGACAAAATTTCAGACACGCAGCTGTAATAGGTACAGAGTAATACTTATATAAAAAAAGAAGTTGTATGGCAGCTACCCGAACCAAAGAACCAAAATGGCTGGATTTAAATAGCGATGACGGCTATTGCAAAAACACGAATTTGCAAAAATTTCAAGATCCTAGCTTCTTTAGTTTTTGAGTTATCGTGGTGACGGACGGACAGACGGACAGACGGACGGACGGACATACATAGCTAAATCGATTTATTTTTCGATTCCGATCCAATCCATACACTTGAGTCTATATCTACCTCCCCTCCTTCTCTGCGTCGCAAACGTAATGGCAAATTTATTATACCCTTTGACTATATAGTTTGTGAATTTAATTTTACTATGTGCAAATATTTAGTTTTTTCATTGGCGGATTCGGTATTGTTTAGTTTTTTTGTTAATATTCAAAATGTCGGAAGTCCTGATATTTGTGCCGCTTTTATGTGCCATTTGTAGAAACATTTCATTGAGTTAGTAATACTACTCGAGAGTCCAGCAACCACAATATCATTTTGATATTCATATTGAAATTTTCTGTCTACATTCTCTTCTAGTAAATTATATTTTTCTTCCAAATCAACTACTTTTGTATTTAATTTTTTAGTATTTACTTTAAGATTGTTGTTTTCATTAACTAATGCTTTATTAATTTTTAATATTTCATCAAATTGTTGAGGCATCAAATTTTGAATTTCCAGGACTAGAGGTCCAAGCGAATTTCCAGAACTAGAGTGTTGGAATTGTTTAAAATGAGGCATTATGGATTTTAATTCAATAAAGCAACTATCAATACCTACAAGATATCTATAAAAGAGAGTTTAAGTTCCAATATTACGACGAGTGCTAAAGAAGTGATACTAACCTGGACGGAAGGGTCGCCAATTAGGCGTAACGCGCGATTTTGTATTTTGTCCGGGTACTTTAGTGAAGTTTGATGAGCGCCAGCCCAAGTGTGAGAGTTATACTCTATATTAGGTCTTATGTAGGCTTCATAGATATTGGAGAGATCTCTGGGAGAAAAGTATGATTTACTGCGAGAGAGAAAACCCAAATATTTGGCAGCGTTATTAGCTTTGTCAAAAATATGGTCATTCCATAACATTTTTTGGTTAAGCTGCATACCTAGGATTTTTAAACTTCCAGACCGCTGTATGATTTCACCCTGAAATCTCAGATTAGGGGTTATTTGATCTCTTTTGCAAGAGATGCGACAGCTTTAAGTCTTGGAAGGGTTAAACTCAATTCTGTTAGCTTTACTCCAATCAAATATTTTTGTTAGGTCATGATTGACCGAGCTAGCCATCAGATTTTTCCTTAAAATGATTGCGGCAGAATTGGCATGTGATTTTTTTAGAAAGTCGTAGGATGCCACCAGAGTATCGTTATAGGCTGAACTCTCGATTGGATTGAGTAATGAAGAGAGCAAATTTTTGATAAAAATCAAAAGAGTAGGTGATAGGGCGCAGTCTTGTGGAACACAAGCATTTATTTAATGAGAGTCAGACATATGACTGTCGACAAGAACACGAATACAGGTACAAAAGGGGCTACCCAAACCGATTGCCTGACATTTACTCAAAAGAGCACTATACCATACTCGATCAAAGGCTTTTGAAATGGCTAGAGTCACAACCTCAGATTCCCGAGATCAGTGAATGATGGTGTTAAGCTTCTCATAAAGAAAAGTTAAAAAATCTCGAAAGTCTTTTGTTTATCAGGATTTCCATTATTTTGGAAAGGATCGAAGTGATGGTCGGTAGCAATTGGTCGGTAGTTTGAGGGGTCACTTTTGTCTCCTTTTTTAGGAATTGGGAAAATATGGGCAATCTTCCGTTGACTGGGATATTTCCCAGCTGAAAATGATAATGAAAAAAGATTACGCAGAGGTTTTGAAATGGGAAAGGCAATGTGTTTAAGAATCATAGCTGGAATTCCGTCAGGACCTGTGGACTTATTAACATTCAGATTCTTTAGAACTTTCACTACCGTACAGGTCCTAAAGTAAACCTTTTGAAGATTTTTAACCTTTAACGTATCAACTGAAGGGAATTTTGGAGGTGGTTGTGCAGTAGGAGCGAGTGTGGAATTTGCTGCAAAGTATTTTGCGAACAAATTAGATTTAACAACTGAATCTGGGATGATAGAACTGCTGTTATCAATCAGTGGTGGAAACGAAGTTTCGCAAAAATTGCTCTTTACATTTTTTGCAAAAGTCCAAAATGAACGATTGCAATGCGGTAAATTAATTATTTTTGTCTCAACCTTTGGTTGTAGAGAAATTATTGCTGATTGATAATTCTCTTGCAAATTTTTTCTGGCCACTTTGTAGCCCGCAAGTGAAGACTCTGATACAGACTCTTTTCAAATGTCATTAAACCATGGGTTGGATTTAGGTTTAATTGTTTTGTATGGCTAGGAGTGAATAGTTTCCTACCTAGCATAATTGTTTTACTAATGGAATTTGCAGCAAAATCAAATTTTCTTTGGCGAAAGCATATTGCGCAATCGAAGCGCCCTAAAAAACTCTTCAAGTCTACCCAGTCATCACGGTTGTAGTGCCAAACCAGTCTTTTAGGGATGGTGTTTCGGCTGGGCGATGAGCTTATATGGAAGCTAGATTTAGTAATTGGCGAGTTAACCAAAATTTTATATTTTTCTGGATTTGTAGTCAGAAAACAGTCCAAGAAATGCTCGTTTTGATTGTCAAGGTCAGGAATTCTTGTTGGACTTTTTACAAATTGAGAAAGTTGGGATTTGAAAATAATTCAACTTGCTTGCCTTCCGGAGAATTGTGACTAGAAAAATTGAGCTAGTTTCTGTTGTGGACATTGAAATCACCTGCAATAACTATCTTATATTGTGGGTTCTTCACCAAAATTTTATTGATAGTGTCAGATAACTGTTCAATCGTCACAGCAGTTTCTAGCTCATTGGCTTGGAGAGATCTGTAGATAAAACAGAAAAGATTGTGTGGCGTTTCCAACACGAAGTTTTACCCAAAAATAGTGAAATATGGGGTTTGAGTTTTTGAAGCCGTGAAGGGTTGTGAAGGCCATAAAGCGACTCCTCGGTGTGGGATGAAAAGCGGAACTAAGGTATAGCCGTTGATACCTTAATTAGAGTCATCACCTTTAACCTGAGTTCCGCTTAGGTCTAATATAGCTGGCTTTTCCGATTGGAGATGACTTCAACTGGTTGGAAATTACATGCTAAACCTCTAATACTACAAAAATTTAAATTTAAATTTGTGACCATTTATACAATTTGTGAGTGGAATTTGGGGGAGTTGAGGAAAAAAATGTTTTTTTTTCAAAATAAATAAATAAATCTAATTGGAATTTGTATAGAACAAAAAAGAAAAACAAATAATAATAATCAGTACGTACTTCAAACATTTTACCAAAAAATAATTAGAAATATTAGAAAATGCCGGTACTAAATAAATAGCGAACATGCTAAATGAATTCCACGGTACAACAGTTCTTAGTACCTTATTGTACACAAGGAGAGCTTAACCTATTCACCATATAATCAGTACGGACATGAACCTTCTTATAACATAATATTATATTATGTTTCTTTTTGCTACTTGCAGTTTAAATGATTTTTGTAATACACATATATTGAAAAAACATTACAATTGCAATATTAATTAATTAAATAGAAAGTGCAAACAATTGTTGTTGTTGAATTTGATTTAAAATAAGTTTAGAACCCGCTAGTATCAAATCCAAAAACGTGTTTGCTCTAATAAATGAAGGAGTAAAAGAAAAATAAATTTTGATTTTGTAATGGAAGTTGTTCTCACCAATGAAATTCTCAAAAAATTTTCCTCTTGCATTGTAATTGTAATTTCCCCAGATTTTACTTTTTGCATTAATATCGCCACCCAACAGATAGTAATTATTTATGTTTTTTAAATTTAATGTTTCGAAAACTTGAATAATTTCTGTCTGAATACATCTACTATGTAGCAATGAAACATACATTGCTACAATAATAATATTTATTTTCTTGCAAAAGTATTTAATTGCACATATTTCAAAGCATTTAAAATTATTAAATGATATACTTGAAATTTTTTCAAACCTAATAGTTTTTTTTAGAAGAATGGTTACACCAGCTCTAATACTGTTATTATTCCTATCTTTCCTAATAAAATTTAATTCTTTAAAATGTACCTTATGGTTTAATTTTGTTTCGCAAAGTGCAACAATATCTGGATCATTTTTATTTAAAAAATCAATCAATGACAACTGTTTATTAAACGATTTGCACGAATTTACATTAATTGATATTGTTGTTGTTGTTTAGACGGGGGGGGGGGGGGGAAAGCAAGTCTCCCTTACACCTAGGCCTTGCGGCCCGTTGTGCACCCCTTATTAAGTACTTTCTATTTATTTATAACTACTATATTATTTATTTTGTTTATATTGTATATTTGTATATTTTATATTATATTTGGTCACCATGGGATTAATTGATATTAATTTAATTTTCTTTTTTATCATTTATGGGTCAAAATTTTCATACAGAAAATCAATCCTCATTAGGATGGTTGTCTGAAAAGTCAGTGATAAATTCAAGAGCCAATATTGGTAAAACGATACTCATTTTTACGTGTGGCAACCTTCAAAAGACGCTACAAAAATTTTACAAACATTTGTTCACTAGTTTAGTTTTGACAGCTGTTTGAAGTAGTCGAAAATTGTATTTTTCTTCAACATGGAAAAAAGTGAATTTCGTGTGTTAATAAAACATTTTTTTTTGAGAAAGAAAACAATATCAGAAACAAATATTATGGGGACTCTTCGCCGTCGTTTGGAATGATATAGAAGTGGTTTACTGAATTTCGTTGTAGTCGTAAAAGCACAAGTGATGCGCCATGCAGTGGTCGTCCAAAAGAGGTGACAACTAAAGAAATGATCAATAAAATTAATGATATCGTTTTAAACGACCGTCGAGTGAAGGTGCGTGAGATAGCTGACATGGTAAACATTTCTAAAGAACGCGTAGGCAACATCTTACATAAAGTTTTGGGTATGATAAAGCATTCGACGAGATGGGAGGCGAATTTGCTAACATCGGGCCAAAATCGAGTTCGTGTGACGACTTCAACGAAGTCTTTGGTAAAGTTTCAATGCAATCCAGAGGAATTTTTACGTCGATTCATAACTGTTGATGAAACATGGATTCACCATTACACACCAGAGACAAAAGTTCAGTCAAAACAATGGGTAGAAGCTGGTGGAAGAGCACCAAAAAAGGTAAAGACGGTTCCCTTGGCAGGAAAGGTTGTGGCTACTGTTTTCTGGTATGCACATGGAATAATCTGAATCGACTATCTTGAAAAATGAAAATCGATAACAGGAGAATGTTATTTAGAGTAATCGGACCAGCGGAACAATGAAATCAAAGGAAAACGACCTCATTTGGCAAAGAAAAAAGTTCAGTTGCATCATGACAATACACCTGCATATTCATCGACAATTGCGATAGCAAAATTAGTGGAACTACGTTATGAACTGCTCCCCCACCCACCATATTCTCCAGATTTGGCCCACAGTTACTTCTTCCTGTTTCCGAATATGAAGAAATGGCTCGCTGGAAAACAATTCACATCGAATTCTGAAGTTATAGTTGAAACAGAGGCCTATTTTGTACACTTTGACAAATCGTACTACGTAGATGGCTTAAAGAATTTAGAATATCGTTGGACGTAGTATATCGAGTTAAAAGGAGACTACGTTGAAAAATAGTCAATAATTTAATTCTTTGTATCATTTATCACTGACTTTTCAGACAACCTTCGTACTTGGTTTTTCATTTGGGTTTCGAATTCTTTGCGACTTTCGCCAAGTTCTGTTAGCATTGATAAAATTTTATTAAAATCATTATTTGAAGTTTTCTCTCCATCCAAAAATTTCATTATTTAGAATATTTTACTTACTTACATTTTTATTACCGAAGACACTAGGATAAAAAATATTTAGTTTAACCAAATTTTTTTCAGCGGTTCTTATTATCTCCACTTGCTTGGTTATTTTTTTTTATTTTTTCAAGTAATTGCTTATATACCCGCACTGGCGATAAGATGCTGGGTGACCCTTACTTTTGCACAATGTGCAAAATAGTTGATTTGCAGGACTATTTTGAACTATTTTGCAATTTTTTGCAAGATGATTTTCGCTGCATTTTACACACCTTGGTTCTATATTACAATTGAACGTTGAATGGTTGAATCTGTGCCACCTTCTGCATTGTCTTATTGAAGGTTTCCTTAACTTTTCCATCTTAATAAGTTTGAAATAGTACTATTCGGTGCTACTTGGACTTTATATATTAGCAACTTTTTGTTTTCAACAACTAATTTTTTTGTTGTTGTTCTTAATACTTTTATAATATTCACCTCTTCAAATTTTTCACGTTTAAGACAATTAATAATTTCTTCTGGTTCGTAGTCACCATGAAGCCCTTTCAGGATAAAATTTCTAGGCTTCTCCGTATTTGAGGTGTATGAGAAGCACTCAATATTTGCTTTTTTTAAGTTTTCTAAAATTATTTTGTGGTCTATTAAATTTTCAGCAAGAATTGAGTGATGATTTTCATTAGTAGAGTGGATTGTAAAATTAATAATTTTCAGTTGAATTTTTATTAATTTTTTATTATTGCTATATTATTATTAAAAATTATAATTGAAGGAATTTTTGCTTTGGATGTTTTCTTTGTCACATTTTGATTCGCTTTATTATTTTCATTAGAACTATTAGTATAATTTTTGTTATATCTTTTATTATTTTGTTTATTTTCTATGATAATTTTATTTTTATAATTTTTATTGTTAGAATTATTGACTTTTTTGTTTTTATTTTTATTTTTTAATGAAAATGAAATTATTTTCAATATCTTCACTATCGTCAATTTCCATATCGTCCAGATCCATATTGTAAAATCTTTGTTCAAATTTGTAAATTTTTAAATTTTTAAAAATTGTAAAGCATTATTATTATTAATATATTTGTCTAGAATGAGGTGTAACAAACGCATTCAATTAAATGTGTTTTGTTGGATGTGTTCAATCTAATATATAAAGAAGAAAATTTGTTTGTTTGTTTATTTGTTTGTTTGTTTGTTTGTTTGTTTGTCCAGGATTCACGTGAAAACCACTGGTCCGATTGACACCAAATTTTAGAGGAATAATTTTGGGAGTCCGGGGGGTGACATAGGCTATGTCGCATTTTTATAAGTCAGCAGGTTGCGGCTCCAGAGCCGTTTTAAGCTTTTTCGTTTTTTTGATGTCGAGTCGAAACGGTTTGACCGATTCACTTGAAATTTTGCACGAATGTTCTTCTTATTAAACGGAATTAATGGTATAAAGTTGGTTGGAATAAATTAACCCATTTCGGTCCGGCGGGCTTCCAAAAAATTATTTGTTTCCGATTTGTGTCCAATTTTACAGGGTGGTTTTGCAGTCGAAAAGAAAGGCTGGCACAAATTTTTGTTGGGTTTGGTTAACCCGTTTGGGCACGATAGCCCAATGAAGCCTTTTCAATGTTTTTGATGTCGAGTCAAAACGGTTTGACTGATTGACTTGAAATTTTGTACAAATGTTCCTCTTAGCAACCGCAATTAGTTGTATAAATTTGGTTGGAATAATTTAACCCATTTCGACGTGGCGGGCTTCCAAAAAATTTTGTATTTCCGATTTGTGTCCAATTTTACAAGGTGGTTTCGCAGTCGACAATAGAGTCTGGCACAAATTTTTGTTGAGTTCGGTTAACCCGTTTGGGCACGAGGGCGCAAAAAAGCTTTTTCAATGTTTTTGATTTCGAGTCAAAACCGTTTGAAAAATTGACTTGTAATTTTGCACAAATGTTCCTCTTAGCAACCGCAATTAGTTGTATAAATTTGGTTGGAATAATTTAACCCATTTCGGCCTGGCGGACTTTCGAAAAATTTTGTGTTTTCGATTTGTGTCCAATTTTACAGGTTGATTTTGCAGTCTAAAGAGAGGCTGCAAAAAGTTTTAGTTAATTCGATTAACCCGTTTTCCACGACGACGCCATGAAGTTTTCTATAAATTTTATTTTCTTATACGATTAAAAGTATTTTATTGAAAATTTTGTACCAACATTTTAATTAAAACCCACATGGTTAATTTGGTTTTGACCTGTTTGTGCGTTTTGAACAAAGATTCAATGAAATTTTCAGTTTTCTTCAAATGAAATCTAAAAATCAAAAAATTCAATTTCTTATGTATAATGCTTAAAAACATAGTATTTTAAAACAGTTTTTCCAAAAAATAAGCCTACATTTCTCTCATCAAATCATAAAAAAACGAGGAAGAGCGTATTACAACTTTCAGGTGAGTACTAAACAAAGTACAGGTTGAAAAGCAAATTTTTAAATCTTTTCTAAACCATCGACTATATTTTATTCAAACGTTGGCAATTCAAGATAACTACTATTGACATAGTATAATGACATAATGGCAAACTTAGTATCCCCATTTGACCAATAGTCATTTTAATTCAGTTAACATTATTCGCCGGGAACCTAACATCCTCAACTCTATCGTCAAGGAGCACCAAATTCTCAAGAAGCACCATGTATATAAAAATTAGAGATAATCGTTCAAACTGTTTTTTAAAGTTTTTGTTTCGCAATCGGTTAAAAGAACTCGACAAAACATTTTTTTAAGCATTCCCCTAATTCAAAGAAGTTGTACCTACTTTCAGAAATTGGACGTAATTTACTTACAAATTTTTTTTTGAGCAATCGTCGGGTCGACAGGGGTTAACAATTTCCAAGTCTGTTAGTAAATTGAACTTCATTTTCAAAGAAGAACACATATACAAAATTTGAAGTTAATCGGTTAAATAATTTCTAATATATATAACAAAGCAACGAAAAAACCTATAAAAAGCTATTGGGCCACGATGGGTTAACGGAACTCTACAAATATTTTTTGTGGCTTCATTTATAAGCAAAGTAGTATTTCAAAAAATTGGCTGAAGCTTGCGTTTTTACAATTTGCAAGCTTCCGGGCAACGCCGGGTAAATCTGCTAGTTATAAAAAAATAAAATATTAATGTTTTGTTGGATGTGTTTTATTTTAGAAAATAAAATAACCAAAACTATCATAGCCAGGCCAAAAAATATTTTATTAATTTTTAATAAAAAAAAAAACTATTTTATGAACTTAAATTTATATGAAATAGTTAATTTCAGTTTTAAAAATCACAGAAAATTTTTGGGAAAATTTAAATAAATAGTAAAACATTTTGCATTTAAAATCGAGACTATGATTTACAGGATCATTCCTGTTTTAAGTCTTCATTAATTTCAGTGAAATACTGAATTAATAGTATAGGCCAAATATGTGCTTTGGTGCTCTGCTTGCTTTGCTTTGAAAGCAAATAACCAAGCAAAGCAACCAAAGCAATTTCAAATTTTCACTAACTTTTTTTTTCGATTTCACAGGTACCTAAAAAAACAAAATTTTTGTTTATATTTTAACATTTATAAATTAATAAGTGTATAATAATAATATGGTCTTAATAGTTTTGTAATTAACTCTAAATCAATCCCGTTTAACTATTTTTTTTCCTTCAATTAATATATATATAAAATATTTTAATAAGGCTTGCGGTAGTGCCTTCTGGTTTTGAAATCGAATCCTAATTTTTAATATTTATAATAATATATATGTATATTATTGTATTAGGGAGAAAGCTTGTCCGTACAACAGGTGCAAGTGTAAAAACCAAATTTTTTTCTGTTAAAATTTCATATTGAATTTTTAATTTCACGATATTTACATATGAGACCTGAATCTCTTTTAAAATTTAATTTAATTGCATTAAAAAAAAAAATTTTTAAAAATTTTCCCCTGGATTGAAATTGAACCTAACACCCTAAAATACAAAATTTAGTCACCACCGTCTTAACCACCCAGCCAATTTACTTCTAATGTATAGTTTACTAAATGGTGTATTGAATTATATGGGTTTTCTTGGATGTATTCTATTATAAAAAATGAAATACCATAAATTATCATAAGTACGCTAAAAAAAATCTATTTTAATTATTTATGAATTGTTTTCTAAGTAATTTTTTTTAAATATCTAAATTAAGTTTTCTTATAAAGGAAAAAATATATAAAACTTTTTTTTTATTATTTTTATAGAAAAATACTAAAGAGGGTAAAAATTAAAAAAAACAAGAAATTCTAATTTTTATACGTTAAATTGAATTTTTATTAAAAAATAACTAAATTAAATGCAATTTTTTTCGACTTAAATATTTTAATTTCGGTAAATTTCAAAATCCCCAGTTTCGGTTCTTCCCGGAGTTTAAAATATAATCAATTAATAGAAAACCGATATATTGGTCGTTGTTAGAGATTTTTTTTTGGAAAACGTTAGATAAATAGTTAAAAAAGATATATATATATATATATATATATATATATATTTATTCATATATATAATTTGTAACACAACCAAATTAAAAAAAAAACTCTAACAAACAACATCTAAAATAAAAAGCCCATTAATTATCTAATACTATATATAAATTAAAAAACTAAGAAAACAATAATATATAAGAAAAACCCTAATCACAAAACACTAACAAATAATAATATCAGCTAAAAATTAAAAAATCAACTAAAAACAGGCTAAGAAATAAATCAATAAAATAAAATACTCAAATGAAATAATATGAATCTTCCAATTTGTTTTGGAAAAACTTTTAAAAAAATAATATATAAACACACATTTTGTAATTAAGCAGACTAAAATAAATTTACTTAAGTTTTATAAACTAATTACAAAATACGGCTAATTAAAATACAGTTTTTCTTTTCTTCTTATTAGAATACATTTTTAGAGTGTCTGACTCCGAAATGTTGACACGCAGATTCGTTTCCGGATGGAAGGATATATTTTTAAATGCATATAAATTACAAAAAATTCCCTTTTTTCTTTTTCTTTACACCATTATTTCGCAAAGTGCAAATTATACATTATTCCGAAATTCCAAGAACTTATATATTTTTGAAAATAAATTCTAATTTAATATAATGAACTACGTCATTCTATGGCGGGCCAACAGCTAGTTAAATTATATTTGTTCTTATAATTGCTACAATGCAAAAAATTTAATTACGTTATTGAATTTGGAAGCGGTAATGCTGCTGACGTTTTTTCATATAGAGCTTTTAATATAATATTTTGTGTTTTTACATATATAGTTCAGCAGTTCAGCTATAAAATTTTAATTTTATGATTTTGTCTTTTTTTTTATTTTATTTCGTAATTAAATTGTACAAATTATAATTTCTTAAATACAGATATATTCTTTTTTCTTTTGGAATGTTATTTTTTTTATTCTTATAATTTAATTTTATTTCAATTTTTTATTTTTTATTAAAAAAAAATTTACACATAAGGTTGTTTTATTTTATAGTTTTCTTTTTATACCCTACACCTATAGAATAGGTAAAGGGGTATATTAACTTTGGTATGGTGTTTGTAACCACCTAAAGGAAGCGAGCTAGATATGGAAAAGTATATATATTTGTGATCAGCGTGACCTCCTTAGTCGATATAGCCATGTCCGTCTGTCCGTCCGTCCGTCCGTAGGCACGATAACTCAAAAAATAATGGAGCTATGTTGATGAAATTTTAACTGTAGGTTACTAGGGCTGAAAGTACGGCGGGGATTGCAAAGGGGCGAAATCGGCCCATAGGTTCGGTTTCTGGACCTTTTAATCGGTCTAAGGGCTAACGAACATATATAAAAAATCACGATAACTCAACAACTAATGACGCTATTTTCATAAAATTTGTGTTGTAGGGTACTGGAAATGAAACTACGGCGGTGATTGCGTACGGTGGGTATTGTACAATGGGTTCGGAACTTAGAAATTTTTGATCGAATTTAGTCCAAACGAGCATAATTTCGAAACCAATGAAGACAGAACCTCCAAATTTGGTATCAGGGTGTCTCTTTCTTTTTTCTTGGTGTACTTCAAATTTGCGCCCCGTTGGAGTAGTGGGTCGGGGACCAGCCGCATATTTCTGAAGACCATGAAGAATATTTAATATTTAATATCTTTATTATTTAAAATTAATAAAGATAGCAGCTTAAAAAAATGGAGAAACTCTAAATTTGGCACAAGGGTGTTCTTTACTATTTCTTGTGTGTCCCCCTAATTTGGGATCGATTGAAGTGGTGGTTCAGTACCCCTCTTAGACCTCCCAAGGTTTAAAAGCTTATAAATTAAATTATTAAAAATAGTAACTTAAAATT
This sequence comes from Dolichopus griseipennis, assembly GCA_963082915.1. Lineage (NCBI taxonomy): Eukaryota > Metazoa > Arthropoda > Insecta > Diptera > Dolichopodidae > Dolichopus > Dolichopus griseipennis. The sequence continues at coordinate 248,448,722 of OY720441.1, read as the reverse complement.
AATATATACCGTTCCACTTGTGTGCAAGGGTTAACTGGTATTTAAAGTACAGCGCGGACTGCATAAGGGCGAAATCACCCCAAGTGTTCGGATTCTGGACCTTTTAATCAGTCTAAGAGCTAACGAACATATATAAAAAATTACGATAACTCAACAACTAATGACGCTATCCTTATAAAATTTGTGGTGTAGGATACTGGTAATGAAACTACGGCGGTGATTGCGTACTGTGGGTAATGTACAACGGATTCGGAACTTAGAACTTTTTGATCGATCTAAGGCCAAACGAGTATAATTTCTAAGCCAAAGAATATATTTCCTATTTCTTATGTGTCCCCGAAATTTAGACTTAACTGTAGTGTTTGTTCAGATGCCTCCTAAGAAATCCCAAAACTAAAAAGCTTATATTCGAAATTCAAGAAGATAGAAACTTTAAATTTGATACACGAGGGTTCTTTCCTATTTCCATTTATATTTAACACTTTTATATTTTTGAAAGGCTAAGAATTTTACCATAAAACATATTTTGTATAATATTATAAATTAAAAATAAATTATTAATAAATTAAAAATAAAATATTTTTTTAATAAACGGTTAAATTCCTTTTTTTATACCCTACACCTATAGAATAGGTAAAGGGGTATATTAACTTTGGTATGGTGTTTGTAACCACCTAAAGGAAGCGAGCTAGATATGGAAAAGTATATATATTTGTGATCAGCGTGACCGCCTTAGTCGATATAGCCATGTCCGTCCGTCCGTCCGTAGGCACGATAACTCAAAAAATGATGGAGCTATCTTGATGAAATTTTAACTGTAGGTTACTAGGACTGAAAGTACGGCGGGGATTGCATATGGGCGAAATCGGCCCATGGGTTCGGATTCTGGACCTTTTAATCGGTTTCAGGGCTAACGAACAAATATAAAAAATCACGATTACTCAACAACTAATGACGCTATCTTCATCAAATTTGTGCTGTAGGTTACTAGTAATGAAACTACTTCGGGAATTGCGTAAGGTCGGGATTGGACCATGGGTTCGGAACTTAGAACTTTTTGATCGAATTTAGGCCAAACGAGCATAATTCCGAAACCAATGAAGATAGAACCTCCAAATTTAGTATCAGGGTGTCCCTTCCTATTTCCTAAGTGTCTTGTGAATTTGGGTCCCATTGGAGTAGTGGGTCGGGGACCAGCCACACATTTCCGAAGACCTTAAAGCATATCTTTAAAATTAATAAAGATAACAACTTGAAAAAATGTAGAAGCTTCCAATTTGCCACAAGGGTGTTCTTTATTATCTCTTGCGTGTTCCCCTAATTTGGGATCAATTGGAGTGGTGGTTCTGTACCCCTCTCAGACCTCCCAAGTTTTAAAGGCTTATAATCGAAATTACTAAAAATAGTTACTTAAAATTAGGATAGACCGTTCAAATTGTGTACAAGGATTAACTAGTACTATAAGTACAGCGCGGACTATATATGGGCGAAATCAGCCCAACGGTTCGGATTCCGGACCTTTTAATCGATGTCAGGGCTAAGGAACATATCACGATAACTCAACAACTAATTAGGCTATCTTCATGAAATTTGTGCTGTAGGTTATTGGCAGCGAAACTACGGCGGTGAATACGTACGGTGAGGATTGGACAATGGGTTCGGAACTTAGAACTTTTTGATCGAATTTAGGCCAAACGAGCATAATTCCGAAACCAATGAAGATAGAACCTCCAAATTTGGTATCAGGGTGTCCCTTCCTATTTCGTAAGTGTCTTTGAAATTTGGTTCCCATTGGAGTAGTGGATCGGGGACCAGCCACTCAGTTCTTAGGCCCTTAAAGCATATTTTCGAAATTAATAAAGATAGTAACTTGAAACAAATGTAGAAGCTTCCAATTTGCCACAAGGGTGTTCTTTACTATTTCTTGCGTGCCCCCCTAATTTGGGATCAATTGGAGTGGTAGTTCAGAACCTCTCTTAGACCCCCCAATGTGTAAAAGCTTATCATCGAAATTAATAAAACTAGTAACTTAAAATTAAGATAGAGCGTTCCAATTGTGTACAAGGGTTAACTAGTACTGAAAGTATGACAGGACTGCATATGGGCGAAATCGTACCATAATTTCGGGTCCTGGAACCCTTGAAAAGTTCAAGGACTAACAAACATATATCTTACAAACACCATAACTCAAAAAATAATGCCGGTATTTTGATGAAATTTAACAGTAGGTTACTAGTAATGAAAGTACCATGGGAATTGGTTGTGGTCGAGTTTAATTTCGAAGCCAAAGAATATATTTCCTATGTCCTATGTGTCTCCGAAATCTAGACTTAATTGTAGTGGTTCAGCTATGTTCAAAGGTACTTGCTGCATTTATGTAAAATTTATTTTTATATTTAAATGAATTATATGAAAAGGTGTAAATTTTTAATTGTATTTTAGAAATACATTTATTGCATATTTTGCGTTTATAAGCTTTTCTATTAGGTATATAAACTAACCATTTAAAATAATTGCAATTTTTAAAAATTTGGATTATTAAATATATTATGCTTTGATTATCTTTTTATCACAAAATTTAATAATTAGAATTTTTTCATTTTGTAATTGAATTGGAATAAATATATTTTCATTTATTTCAAGTTTGTTTGTTTTTTAATATTTTTAAATAGATAAATTAGTAAGAATTTGTAGTATTTTTTAATAGATAGGGTAATTAGAAAATGTTTTTAGTATTATACAGTTAATTTGGTTAGCTATGTCTTACGATCAAATTAATAACAGCTTCTATGGTGTTAAAATGACTTATGGATATGTCCTTAAATTTGAACCAAATAGGTGTAGGGTATTTCTAAGTCGGTTACACCGACTGACTGTTTCTTTACTTGTTTAATGTTAATCATATCATACATTTTATTGAATTATTACCAAAGGTGATATATAATTAAGACATTGTGTACAATACTTAAGCTATATTCAAAGGTACTTGCTGCATTTATGTAAAATTTATTTTTATATTTAAATGAATTATATGAAAAGTTCTAAAATTGTAATTGTACTTTAAAAATATATTTATAGCATATTTTGCGTTTATAAGCTTTTCTAATAGGTACATAAACTAACAATTTAAAATAATTGCAATTTTGAAAAATTTGAATTATTAAATATATAGTTAACTTTGTACACAATTCGGAATGCATTTTACGCTTTCTACTTCTTTTTGCATTAACAGATTTTGCATTAGGTACTACTTGCTGTTAAAAATTTTAAAAATTTTTATGATAGTCTTCATTTTGTTTCATTAAGAATAAAGAATAAAGAAGGTATACTGGGTCAGTGAGGATCATGTAGGTATACTGGGAGATTCAACCATGGGTTCGGAACCTAGAACTTTTTGATCGAATTTAGGCCAAACGAGCATAATTCCGAAACCAATGAGGATAAAACCTCCAAATTTGGTATCAAGGTGTCCATTCCAATTTCTTTAGTGTTCTTTGATTTTTGTACTTGATTTTTGGGGTAGTGGGTCGGTGACCAGCCACACATTTCCGAAGACCTTAAAGCATATCTATAAAATTAATAAAGATAGCAACTTGAAACAAATGTAGAAGCTTCAAATTTGGCACAAGGATGTTCTTTACTATTTGTGTGGTCCCCTAAATTGGGATTAAATGGAGTGGTGGTTCGGATTATAGAAACTTTTGATCGATTTGAAAAATTTGAATTATTAAATACATTATGCTTTGATTAGCTTTTTATCACAACATTTAATAATTAAAATTTTTTAACTTTTGTAATTGAATCGAAATAAATATATTTTCATTTATTTCAAGTTTTTTTGTTTTTTAATATTTTTAAATAGATAAATTAGTAAGAATTTGGAATATTTTTGAATAGATAAAGTAATTAGAAAATGTTTTTTAGTACTATAAAGCTAATTTGGTCAGCCATGTCTTAAGAACAAACTAATAAAATCTTTTATGGTTTTAAAATGACTTATGAACTTCCCATTAAATTTGAACCAAATAGGTGTAGGGTATTTCTAAGTCGGTTGCACCGACTGACTGTTTCTTTACTTGTTTAATATTTAAATTATTATAATAGTTTTGTTTTACAAAACACTTGTTTTTCTTTTGCAATTTTGAATTTTTATTTTTTGTATAAGATTTTTCATAATTTTTTAATTAATTATTTTATTTATTTATTGGATGTTAAAGTTTTGCATAATGTTTTTTTTTTTTAAATAATGTTCTTATTTTATTTACAATTTTCATGGTTTATTTCTGGAATGGCTTTTTTTTCACTGTTTAATAAATTTTTATTTAATATTAATCAGTTTTTATATTTACATATTAATATTTTAATAGGATTTTGTTTTTGGGTTAAATAATCAAAATTAACAACGTTTTTGACTGCAAACGTGTACCTAAAAATGCCGATTTTATTTTAGTAAAAAACATTATTTGCTTATAAATATTTTTATTTATTCTTTTGAATTATTATATTATTAAATTTATAATTTTAACAAATTCTATATATATATATATTATCCTATTTTTATATTATTCACATTTATTTAATTTTTATTATTTTATTATCAATACACCGAATTTTAAGTAGTAGAAATTTAAGACTGTAGAAATTTAAGAAGAGCTTAAACTATTTGGTTCGCTTTTTTGTAGACTTGAAAACGGAAATGCAATTTACTGATCATAAAAGCATGTGCATTAGTTAAAGTTGTAATTTATGATCATATGATTGAAATCGCTCAATGTTTGCAAGTAGTAGTTTTTTTTTTTTTTTTTTTTTTTTTTTTACACGCTAACTAAACGCTAGGAACGGATTCCTGTATACATATATGTAGGTTTAATTTGAAAGGGGCGGAAAATAGGATATTAAAGGGGAATTAGGTGGTAGGTTGGAAATGAATCTAAAAAGATTCGTTTCGAATTTTTGCAAGTTGTAGTATGGAACGTTATTAACAGAGGGGAACACATTAGATGGAAGCATGTTCCACATCTTAGCAGTCCTCACAACAAATGAGTTTCCATAACCAGTTTTGAACCATCTTGGGATTTCCACAGTGTAGAAATGAGCACTTACTGCTCCTCTGGTGTTAAGTTGGAATTGTTTAAGAGGAGGCATAATTGATTTTAGTTCAATAGAGCAAGTGTCATTACCTACAAGATATCTATAAAACAGAGAAATCGCTCCAATATTTCGACGAGAGTTAAGTGGAGTAAGTGTTACTTGCTGGACAGGGTCGCCTATAAGGCGTAAGGCGCGATTTTGGATTTTGTCGAGGTAACTCAAGGAAGTTTGGGATGCGCCAGCCCAAATGTGAGAGTTATACTCCATTTTAGGTCGAATATAGGCTTTATAGATATTGGACAGATCCTTAGGAGAGAAATATGTTTTGCAACGAGACAGAAAACCCAAGCACTTGGCAGCATTCTTAGCTATATCAAAAATATGCTCATTCCACAGCATTTTTTGATTTAGCTGCAACCCTAAAATGCTTAGATTTTCTGATCGTTCAATATTTTCTCCTTGGAATCGCAGAATTGGGTTGAACTGATTTCTTTTGCAGGAAATCAGACAGCTTTGAGTTTTTGAGGTATTAAACTCAACTCTATTACTTTTACCCCAATCAGCTATCTTAGCTAAGTCATGGTTAAGTAAACTAACCGTTATATTTCTTTTCGAGCTGATTGCGGTAAGTGTGACGTTAGATTTTTTAAGGAAATCGTAGGACGCCACTAGAGTGCTGTCGTCGGCGAAGCTATGGATTGGATTGAGGGTAGAGGAGAGTAAGTCGTTGATAAAAATCATAAAAAAGAGTTGGTGCTAAGGCGGAGCCTTGTGGAACGCCAGCGTTAATTTCAAAGGTGTCAGACATAAAACTGTCGACAAGGACACGAATACGACGATTCGAAAGAAAATTCTCAATCCAATTGCAGAAAGGGTTACCAAGACCAATAGCTCGGCATTTGTTCAAAAGAGCAGAATGCCATACTCAATCAAAGGCCTTTGAGATATCAAGAGCAACAGCCTCAGATTCACCGGAACTGTGAATACTGGTGTTGAGCTTTTCGCTGAGGTATGTTAAAAGATCACCTGTTGATCTTTGGCTTCTAAAGCCATATTGCCTATCATGCAAAATACCTCTGCAGTCAAGATATCTCATCAACCGTTTGTTGACGAGAATTTCCATAACTTTGGAAATGACCGAAATAATGGCTATTGGCCGGTAATTGGAGGGGTCGCTTTTGTCACCTTTTTTGGGGATAGGAGAAACATGAGCAATTTTCCATTGACTGGGATATCTACCAGTCGAAAATGATAATGAAAAAAGATTGCGCAGAGGTTTCGAAATGGGAGAGGCAATATGTTTAAGAACCATCGCAGGAATTCCATCGGGACCAGTGGACTTTCTAACATTCAGATTTTCGAGCACTTTCACTATAGTACGTGTTCTAAAGTACACCCTTTGAAGAATTTTAACCTTAGTAGGATCAACAGAGGGTAGTACTGGTGGAGTTTGTACTGTAGGAGGGAGCGTAGAATTTGCTGCAAAAGATTTTGCAAACAAATTGGCTTTAGCAACTGAATCTGATATGATAGAATTATTGTTATCAATCAGCGGCGGAAAGGAAGATTCGCAAAAGTTATTCTTTACACTCTTTGCAAAGGTTCAAAAAGAAGGATTGCAGTGAGGTAGATTAATTATTTTACGTTTTAATCTTTGGTTGTAAAGAAACTTTTGCTGATTGATAATTCTTTTGCAATTGTTTCTGGCGACTTTATAGCTCGCAAATGAAGACTCAGACGCATTCTGCTTGAACATTTTGAACTGCTCTTCTTTGGATTGAATTGCTTTCCTGCAGATGTCATTAAACCAAGATTTGGAGTTGGTTTTTACCGATTTATAAGAGCTAGGAATGAAAAGTTTCATACCTAGCATAATTGTTTTACTAATGGCATCAGCAGCAAAGTCAACGTTTCTATGACGGAAACACATTGACCAATCGAAATCTCCCAAAAAACTATTCAGACCTACCCAGTCGGCCCGGTTATAGTGCCAGACTAGCCTCTTAGGAATAGGGTTTCGGTTGGCCGATGAATCCATTGAAAAGCTGGATTTAACAAGACAATGGTCGGAGCCTCCAATTGGTGAGCTAACAGAAATATTGTATATTTCTGGGCTTGAAGTCAGGAACAAGTCCAAAAGATGTGCGTTTTGATTGTCTCGGTCCGGAATTCGAGTTGGGCTCTTTACAAGTTGTGAAAGTTGGAATAAGTTTGAAAATAGTTCAACCTGTTTACCTTCCGGGCTATTGTGACTTGAAAAATGGAGCCAGTTTTTGTTGTGGACATTGAAATCACAGCTATCTCACATTCGGGATTCTTTTCCAGAATTTTATTGATAGTGTCGGATAATTCTTCAATGGCTCCAGCAGTTTCCAGCTCACTGGCTTGGGGAGATCTGTATAAAAAACAGAAAAATATTGTAGCATTTTCAACACGGAGTTTAACCCAGAGATAATGAAAAATCGGGTTGGAGCTCTTAAGATCATGAAGGGTGTTGAAAGCTACATTAGAGCGTATATATAAAGCGACTCCTCGATGAGGAATAAAAAGCGGAACAAGTGTATAGCCGTTGATATTATAATTAGTATCGTCACCTACAACTTGTGTTTCGCTTAAGGCAAGTATAGCTGGTCTTTCTGAGTTAAGATGGGCTTCAACTGAATGAAAATTGCATGCTAAGCCTCTTATATTACTAAATTGTAATAAAAAATTTGAGTTCATTGACTACAACTTGCGAGCGGAAAAGGAGGGAAAAAGAATAAATTTGAAAATATTTACTTTCAAATTGAAATAAAAAAAAAAATTTAGAAAACATATATCACACATACACAGTAATTAAAAGCATAATGAAAATAGTGAAAATATAAACGAAAAAAAACAAAAATTTAAAAATAGTAATAGTAATAATGGTGCCAGCACCAAAATAGTGGCGAACATTACAAACGAAAATCCAAATACAACAGTTTTTAATACCTTATTGTACCCAGAGACTGTTTGCAAAATTCACCACTAATTAGTGCGGACACAAACCCTCTCAAAACATTATGCTTCTTTATCCCACATATAATAATGAAAGTATATATAAAAAATTAACAGCTAAATTAATTTAAGTGAGGGTGAAAGGAAAGAAGAGATATTTACTGAAAAAAAAATGAGTATGGGATAGTAAAGGATGGTTGGTTTAGTTAGCATGCATTATTAATTTTAATTTTGAAAATCTTTTCTTATAAACTGACTGTTTCTTTACTTGTTTAATATTTAAATTATTATAATAGTTTTGTTTTACAAAACACTTGTTTTTCTTTTGCAATTTTGAATTTTTATTTTTTGTATAAGATTTTTCATAATTTTTTAATTAATTATTTTATTTATTTATTGGATGTTAAAGTTTTGCATAATGTTTTTTTTTTTTAAATAATGTTCTTATTTTATTTACAATTTTCATGGTTTATTTCTGGAATGGCTTTTTTTTCACTGTTTAATAAATTTTTATTTAATATTAATCAGTTTTTATATTTACATATTAATATTTTAATAGGATTTTGTTTTTGGGTTAAATAATCAAAATTAACAACGTTTTTGACTGCAAACGTGTACCTAAAAATGCCGATTTTATTTTAGTAAAAAACATTATTTGCTTATAAATATTTTTATTTATTCTTTTGAATTATTATATTATTAAATTTATAATTTTAACAAATTCTATATATATATATATTATCCTATTTTTATATTATTCACATTTATTTAATTTTTATTATTTTATTATCAATACACCGAATTTTAAGTAGTAGAAATTTAAGACTGTAGAAATTTAAGAAGAGCTTAAACTATTTGGTTCGCTTTTTTGTAGACTTGAAAACGGAAATGCAATTTACTGATCATAAAAGCATGTGCATTAGTTAAAGTTGTAATTTATGATCATATGATTGAAATCGCTCAATGTTTGCAAGTAGTAGTTTTTTTTTTTTTTTTTTTTTTTTTTTTACACGCTAACTAAACGCTAGGAACGGATTCCTGTATACATATATGTAGGTTTAATTTGAAAGGGGCGGAAAATAGGATATTAAAGGGGAATTAGGTGGTAGGTTGGAAATGAATCTAAAAAGATTCGTTTTGAATTTTTGCAAGTTGTAGTATGGAACGTTATTAACAGAGGGGAACACATTAGATGGAAGCATGTTCCACATCTTAGCAGTCCTCACAACAAATGAGTTTCCATAACCAGTTTTGAACCATCTTGGGATTTCCACAGTGTAGAAATGAGCACTTACTGCTCCTCTGGTGTTAAGTTGGAATTGTTTAAGAGGAGGCATAATTGATTTTAGTTCAATAGAGCAAGTGTCATTACCTACAAGATATCTATAAAACAGAGAAATCGCTCCAATATTTCGACGAGAGTTAAGTGGAGTAAGTGTTACTTGCTGGACAGGGTCGCCTATAAGGCGTAAGGCGCGATTTTGGATTTTGTCGAGGTAACTCAAGGAAGTTTGGGATGCGCCAGCCCAAATGTGAGAGTTATACTCCATTTTAGGTCGAATATAGGCTTTATAGATATTGGACAGATCCTTAGGAGAGAAATATGTTTTGCAACGAGACAGAAAACCCAAGCACTTGGCAGCATTCTTAGCTATATCAAAAATATGCTCATTCCACAGCATTTTTTGATTTAGCTGCAACCCTAAAATGCTTAGATTTTCTGATCGTTCAATATTTTCTCCTTGGAATCGCAGAATTGGGTTGAACTGATTTCTTTTGCAGGAAATCAGACAGCTTTGAGTTTTTGAGGTATTAAACTCAACTCTATTACTTTTACCCCAATCAGCTATCTTAGCTAAGTCATGGTTAAGTAAACTAACCATTATATTTCTTTTCGAGCTGATTGCGGTAAGTGTGACGTTAGATTTTTTAAGGAAATCGTAGGACGCCACTAGAGTGCTGTCGTCGGCGAAGCTATGGATTGGATTGAGGGTAGAGGAGAGTAAGTCGTTGATAAAAATCATAAAAAAGAGTTGGTGCTAAGGCGGAGCCTTGTGGAACGCCAGCGTTAATTTCAAAGGTGTCAGACATAAAACTGTCGACAAGGACACGAATACGACGATTCGAAAGAAAATTCTCAATCCAATTGCAGAAAGGGTTACCAAGACCAATAGCTCGGCATTTGTTCAAAAGAGCAGAATGCCATACTCAATCAAAGGCCTTTGAGATATCAAGAGCAACAGCCTCAGATTCACCGGAACTGTGAATACTGGTGTTGAGCTTTTCGCTGAGGTATGTTAAAAGATCACCTGTTGATCTTTGGCTTCTAAAGCCATATTGCCTATCATGCAAAATACCTCTGCAGTCAAGATATCTCATCAACCGTTTGTTGACGAGAATTTCCATAACTTTGGAAATGACCGAAATAATGGCTATTGGCCGGTAATTGGAGGGGTCGTTTTTGTCACCTTTTTTGGGGATAGGAGAAACATGAGCAATTTTCCATTGACTGGGATATCTACCAGTCGAAAATGATAATGAAAAAAGATTGCGCAGAGGTTTCGAAATGGGAGAGGCAATATGTTTAAGAACCATCGCAGGAATTCCATCGGGACCAGTGGACTTTCTAACATTCAGATTTTCGAGCACTTTCACTATAGTACGTGTTCTAAAGTACACCCTTTGAAGAATTTTAACCTTAGTAGGATCAACAGAGGGTAGTACTGGTGGAGTTTGTACTGTAGGAGGGAGCGTAGAATTTGCTGCAAAAGATTTTGCAAACAAATTGGCTTTAGCAACTGAATCTGATATGATAGAATTATTGTTATCAATCAGCGGCGGAAAGGAAGATTCGCAAAAGTTATTCTTTACACTCTTTGCAAAGGTTCAAAAAGAAGGATTGCAGTGAGGTAGATTAATTATTTTACGTTTTAATCTTTGGTTGTAAAGAAACTTTTGCTGATTGATAATTCTTTTGCAATTGTTTCTGGCGACTTTATAGCTCGCAAATGAAGACTCAGACGCATTCTGCTTGAACATTTTGAACTGCTCTTCTTTGGATTGAATTGCTTTCCTGCAGATGTCATTAAACCAAGATTTGGAGTTGGTTTTTACCGATTTATAAGAGCTAGGAATGAAAAGTTTCATACCTAGCATAATTGTTTTACTAATGGCATCAGCAGCAAAGTCAACGTTTCTATGACGGAAACACATTGACCAATCGAAATCTCCCAAAAAACTATTCAGACCTACCCAGTCGGCCCGGTTATAGTGCCAGACTAGCCTCTTAGGAATAGGGTTTCGGTTGGCCGATGAATCCATTGAAAAGCTGGATTTAACAAGACAATGGTCGGAGCCTCCAATTGGTGAGCTAACAGAAATATTGTATATTTCTGGGCTTGAAGTCAGGAACAAGTCCAAAAGATGTGCGTTTTGATTGTCTCGGTCCGGAATTCGAGTTGGGCTCTTTACAAGTTGTGAAAGTTGGAATAAGTTTGAAAATAGTTCAACCTGTTTACCTTCCGGGCTATTGTGACTTGAAAAATGGAGCCAGTTTTTGTTGTGGACATTGAAATCACAGCTATCTCACATTCGGGATTCTTTTCCAGAATTTTATTGATAGTGTCGGATAATTCTTCAATGGCTCCAGCAGTTTCCAGCTCACTGGCTTGGGGAGATCTGTATAAAAAACAGAAAAATATTGTAGCATTTTCAACACGGAGTTTAACCCAGAGATAATGAAAAATCGGGTTGGAGCTCTTAAGATCATGAAGGGTGTTGAAAGCTACATTAGAGCGTATATATAAAGCGACTCCTCGATGAGGAATAAAAAGCGGAACAAGTGTATAGCCCTTGATATTATAATTAGTATCGTCACCTACAACTTGTGTTTCGCTTAAGGCAAGTATAGCTGGTCTTTCTGAGTTAAGATGGGCTTCAACTGAATGAAAATTGCATGCTAAGCCTCTTATATTACTAAATTGTAATAAAAAATTTGAGTTCATTGACTACAACTTGCGAGCGGAAAAGGAGGGAAAAAGAATAAATTTGAAAATATTTACTTTCAAATTGAAATAAAAAAAAAAATTTAGAAAACATATATCACACATACACAGTAATTAAAAGCATAATGAAAATAGTGAAAATATAAACGAAAACAAACAAAAATTTAAAAATAGTAATAGTAATAATGGTGCCAGCACCAAAATAGTGGCGAACATTACAAACGAAAATCCAAATACAACAGTTTTTAATACCTTATTGTACCCAGAGACTGTTTGCAAAATTCACCACTAATTAGTGCGGACACAAACCCTCTCAAAACATTATGCTTCTTTATCCCACATATAATAATGAAAGTATATATAAAAAATTAACAGCTAAATTAATTTAAGTGAGGGTGAAAGGAAAGAAGAGATATTTACTGAAAAAAAAATGAGTATGGGATAGTAAAGGATGGTTGGTTTAGTTAGCATGCATTATTAATTTTAATTTTGAAAATCTTTTCTTATAAACTGACTGTTTCTTTACTTGTTTAATATTTAAATTATTATAATAGTTTTGTTTTACAAAACACTTGTTTTTCTTTTGCAATTTTGAATTTTTATTTTTTGTATAAGATTTTTCATAATTTTTTAATTAATTATTTTATTTATTTATTGGATGTTAAAGTTTTGCATAATGTTTTTTTTTTTTAAATAATGTTCTTATTTTATTTACAATTTTCATGGTTTATTTCTGGAATGGCTTTTTTTTCACTGTTTAATAAATTTTTATTTAATATTAATCAGTTTTTATATTTACATATTAATATTTTAATAGGATTTTGTTTTTGGGTTAAATAATCAAAATTAACAACGTTTTTGACTGCAAACGTGTACCTAAAAATGCCGATTTTATTTTAGTAAAAAACATTATTTGCTTATAAATATTTTTATTTATTCTTTTGAATTATTATATTATTAAATTTATAATTTTAACAAATTCTATATATATATATATTATCCTATTTTTATATTATTCACATTTATTTAATTTTTATTATTTTATTATCAATACACCGAATTTTAAGTAGTAGAAATTTAAGACTGTAGAAATTTAAGAAGAGCTTAAACTATTTGGTTCGCTTTTTTGTAGACTTGAAAACGGAAATGCAATTTACTGATCATAAAAGCATGTGCATTAGTTAAAGTTGTAATTTATGATCATATGATTGAAATCGCTCAATGTTTGCAAGTAGTAGTTTTTTTTTTTTTTTTTTTTTTTTTTTACACGCTAACTAAACGCTAGGAACGGATTCCTGTATACATATATGTAGGTTTAATTTGAAAGGGGCGGAAAATAGGATATTAAAGGGGAATTAGGTGGTAGGTTGGAAATGAATCTAAAAAGATTCGTTTTGAATTTTTGCAAGTTGTAGTATGGAACGTTATTAACAGAGGGGAACACATTAGATGGAAGCATGTTCCACATCTTAGCAGTCCTCACAACAAATGAGTTTCCATAACCAGTTTTGAACCATCTTGGGATTTCCACAGTGTAGAAATGAGCACTTACTGCTCCTCTGGTGTTAAGTTGGAATTGTTTAAGAGGAGGCATAATTGATTTTAGTTCAATAGAGCAAGTGTCATTACCTACAAGATATCTATAAAACAGAGAAATCGCTCCAATATTTCGACGAGAGTTAAGTGGAGTAAGTGTTACTTGCTGGACAGGGTCGCCTATAAGGCGTAAGGCGCGATTTTGGATTTTGTCGAGGTAACTCAAGGAAGTTTGGGATGCGCCAGCCCAAATGTGAGAGTTATACTCCATTTTAGGTCGAATATAGGCTTTATAGATATTGGACAGATCCTTAGGAGAGAAATATGTTTTGCAACGAGACAGAAAACCCAAGCACTTGGCAGCATTCTTAGCTATATCAAAAATATGCTCATTCCACAGCATTTTTTGATTTAGCTGCAACCCTAAAATGCTTAGATTTTCTGATCGTTCAATATTTTCTCCTTGGAATCGCAGAATTGGGTTGAACTGATTTCTTTTGCAGGAAATCAGACAGCTTTGAGTTTTTGAGGTATTAAACTCAACTCTATTACTTTTACCCCAATCAGCTATCTTAGCTAAGTCATGGTTAAGTAAACTAACCATTATATTTCTTTTCGAGCTGATTGCGGTAAGTGTGACGTTAGATTTTTTAAGGAAATCGTAGGACGCCACTAGAGTGCTGTCGTCGGCGAAGCTATGGATTGGATTGAGGGTAGAGGAGAGTAAGTCGTTGATAAAAATCATAAAAAAGAGTTGGTGCTAAGGCGGAGCCTTGTGGAACGCCAGCGTTAATTTCAAAGGTGTCAGACATAAAACTGTCGACAAGGACACGAATACGACGATTCGAAAGAAAATTCTCAATCCAATTGCAGAAAGGGTTACCAAGACCAATAGCTCGGCATTTGTTCAAAAGAGCAGAATGCCATACTCAATCAAAGGCCTTTGAGATATCAAGAGCAACAGCCTCAGATTCACCGGAACTGTGAATACTGGTGTTGAGCTTTTCGCTGAGGTATGTTAAAAGATCACCTGTTGATCTTTGGCTTCTAAAGCCATATTGCCTATCATGCAAAATACCTCTGCAGTCAAGATATCTCATCAACCGTTTGTTGACGAGAATTTCCATAACTTTGGAAATGACCGAAATAATGGCTATTGGCCGGTAATTGGAGGGGTCGCTTTTGTCACCTTTTTTGGGGATAGGAGAAACATGAGCAATTTTCCATTGACTGGGATATCTACCAGTCGAAAATGATAATGAAAAAAGATTGCGCAGAGGTTTCGAAATGGGAGAGGCAATATGTTTAAGAACCATCGCAGGAATTCCATCGGGACCAGTGGACTTTCTAACATTCAGATTTTCGAGCACTTTCACTATAGTACGTGTTCTAAAGTACACCCTTTGAAGAATTTTAACCTTAGTAGGATCAACAGAGGGTAGTACTGGTGGAGTTTGTACTGTAGGAGGGAGCGTAGAATTTGCTGCAAAAGATTTTGCAAACAAATTGGCTTTAGCAACTGAATCTGATATGATAGAATTATTGTTATCAATCAGCGGCGGAAAGGAAGATTCGCAAAAGTTATTCTTTACACTCTTTGCAAAGGTTCAAAAAGAAGGATTGCAGTGAGGTAGATTAATTATTTTACGTTTTAATCTTTGGTTGTAAAGAAACTTTTGCTGATTGATAATTCTTTTGCAATTGTTTCTGGCGACTTTATAGCTCGCAAATGAAGACTCAGACGCATTCTGCTTGAACATTTTGAACTGCTCTTCTTTGGATTGAATTGCTTTCCTGCAGATGTCATTAAACCAAGATTTGGAGTTGGTTTTTACCGATTTATAAGAGCTAGGAATGAAAAGTTTCATACCTAGCATAATTGTTTTACTAATGGCATCAGCAGCAAAGTCAACGTTTCTATGACGGAAACACATTGACCAATCGAAATCTCCCAAAAAACTATTCAGACCTACCCAGTCGGCCCGGTTATAGTGCCAGACTAGCCTCTTAGGAATAGGGTTTCGGTTGGCCGATGAATCCATTGAAAAGCTGGATTTAACAAGACAATGGTCGGAGCCTCCAATTGGTGAGCTAACAGAAATATTGTATATTTCTGGGCTTGAAGTCAGGAACAAGTCCAAAAGATGTGCGTTTTGATTGTCTCGGTCCGGAATTCGAGTTGGGCTCTTTACAAGTTGTGAAAGTTGGAATAAGTTTGAAAATAGTTCAACCTGTTTACCTTCCGGGCTATTGTGACTTGAAAAATGGAGCCAGTTTTTGTTGTGGACATTGAAATCACAGCTATCTCACATTCGGGATTCTTTTCCAGAATTTTATTGATAGTGTCGGATAATTCTTCAATGGCTCCAGCAGTTTCCAGCTCACTGGCTTGGGGAGATCTGTATAAAAAACAGAAAAATATTGTAGCATTTTCAACACGGAGTTTAACCCAGAGATAATGAAAAATCGGGTTGGAGCTCTTAAGATCATGAAGGGTGTTGAAAGCTACATTAGAGCGTATATATAAAGCGACTCCTCGATGAGGAATAAAAAGCGGAACAAGTGTATAGCCCTTGATATTATAATTAGTATCGTCACCTACAACTTGTGTTTCGCTTAAGGCAAGTATAGCTGGTCTTTCTGAGTTAAGATGGGCTTCAACTGAATGAAAATTGCATGCTAAGCCTCTTATATTACTAAATTGTAATAAAAAATTTGAGTTCATTGACTACAACTTGCGAGCGGAAAAGGAGGGAAAAAGAATAAATTTGAAAATATTTACTTTCAAATTGAAATAAAAAAAAAAATTTAGAAAACATATATCACACATACACAGTAATTAAAAGCATAATGAAAATAGTGAAAATATAAACGAAAACAAACAAAAATTTAAAAATAGTAATAGTAATAATGGTGCCAGCACCAAAATAGTGGCGAACATTACAAACGAAAATCCAAATACAACAGTTTTTAATACCTTATTGTACCCAGAGACTGTTTGCAAAATTCACCACTAATTAGTGCGGACACAAACCCTCTCAAAACATTATGCTTCTTTATCCCACATATAATAATGAAAGTATATATAAAAAATTAACAGCTAAATTAATTTAAGTGAGGGTGAAAGGAAAGAAGAGATATTTACTGAAAAAAAAATGAGTATGGGATAGTAAAGGATGGTTGGTTTAGTTAGCATGCATTATTAATTTTAATTTTGAAAATCTTTTCTTATAAATAAATTAGTTGTAAACAAAAAATTTTTAAGCAAATTGTACAAAAAAAAAAAAAATATTTAAATTATGTAAATTAAATTAAAAATTAAGCAAAAATTAAGTAAAAAATAAAATATACATACAAATTTATAAATGCAAATTAAAAATAAAATATATAGAATTTAAAATTAAATATGTTTTTAACAAAATTAAAAAAAAAAAAAAAAAAAAGTATTAAAAGAAATGTAATGTAATTTGATACAATGTTTAAGTAAATAGTGTATTTCTTAGCCAATTATTAATTATTGTAGAAAAATCAAAGTTAAATTATATATTTAATTAATCAAAGTTAGAATAAAATAAATAAAATTTTAGAAGTTAAATAATCGTAAAAAATTTAGAAAGTTACAAAAATTAAAATATTTATAAAACATATCAATATTAAAATAAAAAATTTGTGAGTTGACAGTTGTATATACACAGAAATATTATGTAAATATATCCAAATAGTTTATGTAATATTACTATTTGGATATTATTTATATATATACTGATAT
Organism: Dolichopus griseipennis; assembly: GCA_963082915.1. NCBI lineage: Eukaryota > Metazoa > Arthropoda > Insecta > Diptera > Dolichopodidae > Dolichopus > Dolichopus griseipennis. The sequence goes on along the minus strand of OY720441.1, from coordinate 248,431,343 downwards.
TAATTATGATATACTAACCTTGAACATCTATTAAAGCAATGATCAATATAAAATTATCTTATTACTTAAATTAAGGAAATGTCGATAACATAACAATTAAACGGAAATCCATCGGTATTTACAAGTAATTATTTTCCTCCTATAGATTTAAAGGAGGAAGACTATACTTGCAGTTTAGTAGACTTCCAAACATACAATTCAATTCCTAATATAGAGGTGGAGATTAATCAATTTATTATTGGTAATAGGATTATTACAATTCCTATAGGTTCACATGAAATTGAAGATATTGCAGAAAAACGGTGGAAATAACTAAAACAGATAAGAAGAAATTGATTTTGAAAGGGAAGGTACTATCGGTGAATTAATAGGTTTCAGCAAAAACAAACTATCAGCTAATAAATTGCATACGTCAGATCTTTTTGTTGACATTTGTAAAATAAACATTGTTAGGGTAGAATGCAATATTATTTTAGGATATTATATTAATGGAAAGGAAGCTAACATTTTACATGGATTTTCTTTTAAGGTCAGACCTGGCTATAAAATAGTTGACGTTCCTTAGAATGTAATTTATTTACCAGCAACCATTAATCAGATAAGATCTATTACTATAAAACTGATTGATCAGAATGATAATTTAATTATTTTCTTGGAAAAACAATAACAATCAGATTGTCTCAAAATGTAGTATTTAATCAAAATCATCAATCCAATATAAATAGACACCACTTTAATTTATTAAAGTCTGCCGAAAAAGGAAGAACTTTTCATTTAAAAAGTTTATCATTTGAAAATAAACAATATTTAAAATCTTTTGGATATCTACTAAAAGTAAATTAAAGAGGATCTCTTTAATAATCCAATTTTTGATGAAATTATAACTAGCGCTCAATGGCATTCATATTCTCCATTCTTAAACTCATTTGGATTATGTGATATTAAACGAGTACAAATACAAAATCAGAACTTAAAATAAAACCTTATTACCTTCAGCAATAACAAAATATAATTCCATCAAAATATGATGGAACAGTTGTTACTCACACTAAACTAGTTTATAAATTCATACCATTTCTATTTGATGAAACTCGCTATGAACTGAATTGTAAGGAAATTGATCATAATCGTGATGTTGGAATAACTGAAACATTAAAAAACTATATCTCATTTAATCGTAATGACAGTACAGCTATATACAATGACAGTTGTTCAGCTGATGAATCAATTAAAATAAATAATTTGTATTTGAATTTTGGTATTAACCTAAAAAGATTAATAGGGTTTGCTGAAAATTACAAAAACATTATTCCAAATGCAAAACATGAATTTATATTAAGTCGCTCTCGATCTAATGACAATTCATTATTATGTATCATTGCTAATAATGCAAGTGAAAAACCAAAACTTACTATTAGAAAAATATTTTGGAAGGTTCAACATATTAACTAAGCTGATAACATTAAATTAAATTTATACAAAAGTACTGAAAATGGTTCAGTTATGAACATTCCTTTTAGAAATTGAGAATTACAAAAAATCATTATTTCTTAGCATATGAAGCATATTCAAATTTAGAAGCTTTTAATGTAATAATTCATTATCAGATCCTTTAGTTTCATGGGAAAATTTAAAACTGATTCTTCAATCTTCATAATTGATACTCGTTATTAATAAGAAAACTTAAAAATTAAATGATGTTAAAATTGAATTAAAGACTTTAAAAAAAACTTCAGTCAATCCAACAGCTTATTGTCTTATTTTGCATGACTTAGTTTAATTTAAACCATTAACAGGAAAAGTTAATAAAATAATCTTAGATTTGGAAAATATTCATTTCGCTAATTGAATTTGAATTTTAGGTTTGTATTGAAATAATTATAGTAAAATACTAATAAATTTTAAAGCAAACTCAGTCAATTTATACAAAAAATAATTCTACATAATTAGAACAAAAAAACTTTTTAATCTAATAAAGGATGAATGTGGTTTTATGCTCTTCTCATGAAATGTAAAATAGTCGTAGAGTTGTAGTAATTTTTAAAATTTAAATTGGATGAGGATGTTTGGGGTCAACTGATAATTCTAGATTCAATACAAAAATGAATAACATTTTTTAAAACAAATACAAACCAAGGTTCATTATTTCATTATAATACCAAAAAATTTGTCTAATCATGAACAGTTTCAATAATATTTTTCACAATTTCAACCATTTTGTTTTCTTATCAATATTTTTTTAGTTTTTATATATTATTATTATACCCGTGCATACATATATGACATCGGGTATATTAGATTTGCTCCTCCGTTTGTAACGCATCGATCTAGACGAGCTAGATATAGTGTCAAGGGTACGTATCGGCTCAGAATCGAAAAATTAGTCGATCTAGCTATGTGTGTCTGTCCGTCCGTCCGTCCGTCCGTCCGTCCGTCCGTCCGTCCGTCCCTCCGTCCGTCCGTCCGTCCGTCCGTCCGTCCCTCCGTCCGTCCGTCCGTCCCTCCGTCCGTCCGTCCGTCCGTCCGTCCGTCCCTCCGTCCGTCCGTCTGTGTGTCAGCACGATAACTCAAAAACTAAAAGAGCTACAGTTTTGAAATTTTCACAAAATATTTTTCAATCAATTTCTAGGTTCCCTATTTTTTTTGGTTAAGATCGGACCAAAACTTCGGGTAGCTCTCGAACAGCTAACTTTTTTAACTCCAACATTTTCATATAAAAATTTGAAAATTTGCTATGCACCGTGTATTTAATATGAAATTATATGAATTTTGTTTGTTTTTGTTTTTTTGTTTACTTTTTTTTTTGAATAGATAACGAGTTAGAATTTCATATTATTTAAATGATGCGTAGTTTTTTTAAGATAAGCAAAAAAGAACACAAAGATTTTTTTTAAGTAAATGGCTCCATAAATAATTTATATATGTATATTCATATAATATGTATTATGTATATGTGTAATATTTTGAATGAATCATTTTATCAATATGATTATATGATGCTTACTTTGCTTAGGTTAAATATATTCGTGAATTAAAAATTAATTACAAGAGATAGAATTGAAAAATTAGAGCTAGAGTTTTGAAATTGACACAAAACATTTTTTGGACATTTTTAAGGTTCCCTATTCTTTTTGGTTATGACCAGACCAAGGTTTCGGGGAGCTGCCACACAACTTATTTAAACCAATATAAATTTCTTCAAAAGTAATTATTCTAGAAAGACGAAAATTACACACGGTTAGTTTTATAATGAATCAAGCACTTATATGAAGTTTCAAAATTTTACGGCTTCATTTGCGGGGGGTTGCCATACAACTTCTTTGCACCAATATGAATTTCTTGGAAACTGAGTATACTACGAGGATGAAAATTACACACTGTTAGTTATATAAAGAATCGATCACTAATTCGGAGTTTCAAAATGTTACGACCCCATATTCGGGCAGCTCCCATACAAAGTTGTCAATTCGATAACTGTGAATCTAATGAAGCTACGAGGTTAAAATTAAAACTGGGCAGGTAAAGTAATAGGGCAAGTTAGTTGGCAAAGTCGGACATCGCTCGGACCAACTTTTGGGGTGGGCTATTTTTTTTTGTTTTTTTTTTTTTTTGTTTTTAACCAAAAATTATTGTACCTATAATGAATTAAAAATTTAATTTTTTTTTTAAGCAAAAATTATGGGATAAGTTAATTTTTTTTTTAACTATTTTACTTTATATTTTTTTTTATACCTAATAGCATTTATGATATTTAAAAATTAACTTACCCGTTATATATTATAAATAAATAACGGTTAGTGGGTAAGCACGGGTATCTAAAAGTTGACAAGGGCAACTATAATCTTCCTCGTTTTTTTAATGCTTTTTATACCCTACACCTATAGAATAGGTAAAGGGGTATATTAACTTTGGTATGGTGTTTGTAACCACCTAAAGGAAGCGAGCTAGATATGGAAAAGTATATATATTTGTGATCAGCGTGACCGCCTTAGTCGATATAGCCATGTCCGTCCGTCCGTCCGTCCGTAGGCACGATAACTCAAAAAATAATAGAGCTATCTTGATGAAATTTTAACTGTAGGTTACTAGGACTGAAAGTACGGCGGGGATTGCATATGGGCGAAATCGGCCCATGGGTTCGGATTCTGGACCTTTTAATCGGTTTCAGGGCTAACGAACAAATATAAAAAATCACGATAACTGAACAACTAATGACGCTATCTTCATCAAATTTGTGCTGTAGGTTACTAGTAATGAAACTACTTCGGGAATTGCGTAAGGTCGGGATTGGACCATGGGTTCGGAACCTAGAACTTTTTGATCGAATGTAGGCCAAACGAGCATAATTCCGAAACCAATGAAGATAGAACCTCCAAATTTAGTATCAGGGTGTCCCTTCCTATTTCCTAAGTGCCTTGTGAATTTGGGTCCCATTGGAGTAGTGGGTCGGGGACCAGCCACACATTTCCGAAGACCTTAAAGCATATCTTTAAAATTAATAAAGATAACAACTTGAAAAAATGTAGAAGCTTCCAATTTGCCACAAGGGTGTTCTTTACTATCTCTTGCGTGTTCCCCTAATTTGGGATCAATTGGAGTGGTGGTTCTGTACCCCTCTCAGACCTCCCAAGTTTTAAAGGCTTATAACCGAAATTACTAAAAATAGTTACTTAAAATTAGGATAGACCGTTCAAATTGTGTACAAGGGTTAACTAGTACTATAAGTACAGCGCGGACTATATAAGGGCGAAATCAGCCCAACGGTTCGGATTCCGGACCTTTTAATCGATGTCAGGGCTAAGGAACATATATAAAAAATCACGATAACTCAACAACTAATGAGGCTATCTTCATGAAATTTGTGCTGTAGGTTATTGGCAGCGAAACTACGGCGGTGATTACGTACGGTGAGGATTGGACAATGGGTTCGGAACTTAGAACTTTTTGATCGAATTTAGGCCAAACGAGCATAATTCCGAAACCAATGAAGATAGAACCTCCAAATTTGGTATCAGGGTGTCCCTTCCTATTTCGTAAGTGTCTTTGAAATTTGGGCCCCATTGGAGTAGTGGATCGGGGACCAGCCACTCAGTTCTTAGGCCCTTAAAGCATATTTTCGAAATTAATAAAGATAGTAACTTGAAACAAATGTAGAAGCTTCCAATTTGCCACAAGGGTGTTCTTTACTATTTCTTCCGTGCCCCCCTAATTTGGGATCAATTGGAGTGGTGGTTCAGAACCTCTCTTAGACCCCCCAATGTGTAAAAGCTTATCATCGAAATTAATAAAACTAGTAACTTAAAATTAAGATAGAGCGTTCCAATTGTGTACAAGGGTTAACTAGTATTGAAAGTATGACGGGACTGCATATGGGCGAAATCGAACCATAATTTCGGGTCCTGGAACCCTTGAAAAGTTCAAGGACTAACAAACACATATCTTACAAACACCATAACTCAAAAAATAATGCCGGTATTTTGATGAAATTTAACGGTAGGTTACTAGTAATGAAAGTACCATGGGAATTGGTTGTGGTCGAGTTTAATTTCGAAGCCAAAGAATATATTTCCTATGTCCTATGTGTCTCCGAAATCTAGACTTAATTGTAGTGGTTCAGCTATGTTCAAAGGTACTTGCTGCATTTATGTAAAATTTATTTTTATATTTAAATGAATTATATGAAAAGGTGTAAATTTTTAATTGTATTTTAAAAATACATTTATTGCATATTTTGCGTTTATAAGCTTTTCTATTAGGTATATAAACTAACCATTTAAAATAATTGCAATTTTTAAAAATTTGGATTATTAAATATATTATGCTTTGATTATCTTTGTACCACAAAATTTAATAATTAGAATTTTTTCATTTTGTAATTGAATTGGAATAAATATATTTTCATTTATTTCAAGTTTGTTTGTTTTTTAATATTTTTAAATAGATAAATTAGTAAGAATTTGTAGTATTTTTTAATAGATAGGGTAATTAGAAAATGTTTTTAGTATTATACAGTTAATTTGGTTAGCTATGTCTTACGATCAAATTAATAACAGCTTCTATGGTGTTAAAATGACTTCTGGATATGTCCTTAAATTTGAACCAAATAGGTGTAGGGTATTTCTAAGTCGGTTGCACCGACTGACTGTTTCTTTACTTGTTAATTAATTTATTACTTGGTGCTATAAAATTTTATGTATGCACCGTTTTAAAAAAATCCTCCAATGGGAAAAATGCTGTGGGAATCATGAATCATAAGAAGAAAAACAAATAAGATCGGTGCGCTTTAATTGTAGAGTCAAATTTTATGAAAAGGTTTTTTCTATTTCATAATCCGCTCAATTTCAATTTCATACTTTAATTCATTAATTGTTGATAACAAAATTTTTTTCTTCTCTTTTGTAGTTTATAATATTTATTATTTTAAAAGCTTATTTTATTTTCCACTAGCAGATTTACCCGGCGTTGTCCGGAAGCTTTCAAATTTTAAAAAAGCAAGTTTCAGCCATTTTTTTGAAATACTACTTTGCTTATAAATGAAGTCACAAAAAACTAATTGTGGAGTTCCGTTAACCCATTATGGCCCAACAGCCTTTTATAGGTTTTTGCTATATATTACAAATGATTTAACCGATAAACTTCAAATTTTGTATATGTGTTCCTCCTTAAAAATGAAGTTCACTTTACTAACAGATTTGGAATTTGTTAACCCCTGCCGACCCGACGATTGTTCAAAAAAAAATTTGTAGGAAAATTACGTCCAATTTTTGAAAGTACGTGCAACTTCTTTGAATTAGGGGATTGCTTAAAAAAATGTTTTGTGGAGTTCTTTTAACCGATTGCGAAACAAAAACTTTAAAAAAACAGTTTGAACGATTATCTCTAATTTTCTATACAATTTATCTCTAAAAAGGTTATACTAAATTTGCCATTATGTCATTATACTATTTCAATAGCAAATTTCTTGAATTGCCAACGTTTGAATAAAATATAGTCGAAGGTTAAGAAAAGGTTTAAAAATCTGTTTTTCAACTTATATTTTGTTTAGTACTTACTGAAAGTTGTACTACGCTCTTCCTCGTTTTTTTTAAGATTTTATGAGAGAAATGTAGCCTTCTTTTTTGGAAAAACTGTTTTAAAATACTATGTATTAAGGCATTATATATACAAAATTGAATTTTTTGATTTTTAGATTTTATTTGAAGAAAATTGCAATTTTACACTGAAATCTATTTTTAAAAAACAACAACTGCAAAGTAGATAAAAGACAAAGACTTACGAAAAAATGTGGAGAAGGAAATTGCTATGTTATTTAATTTTAAAGATATTATTATTCGGATTTTTTATTATCTTTATTTTTATTATTATTAATATTATCTAATTTAGCTTTTAACTATTTGAGACTATTTAATGAAAAAAATTAATCTTATTATTTTAGTGAGCTTTTGGAATAAAACTTACCTTACGTTCATAGCAAAAATTTGAAAATTTCATTGAATCTTTGGTCAAAACGCGTACACAGGTCAAAACCAAATTAACCCTGTTGGTTTTTATAATTAAAATACTGGTACAAAATTTTCAATAAAATTCTTTTTATCGTTTAAGCATATAAAATTTATAGAAAACTTCATGTGTCGTCGTGGAAAATCGGTTAATCGAACTTAACTAAAACTTTTTGCAGCCTCTCTTTTAGACTGCAAAATCAACCTATAAAATTGGTCACAAATCGGAAACACAAAATTTTTTGGAAGCCCCCCCGGCCGAAATGGGTTAATTTATTTCAACCAAATTTATACAACTAATACCAGTTTCTAAGAGGAACATTTGTGCAAAATTTCAAGTCAATCGGTCAAAACGTTTTGACTCGACATAAAAAACATTGAAAAAGCTTCATTGTGCCATCGTGCCAAACGCGTTAACCGAACTCAACAAAAATTTGTGTCAGACTCTCTTTTCGACTACAAAATCACCCTGTAAAATTGGACCCAATCGGAAATACAAAATTTTTTGGAAGCCCGCCCGGCCGAAATGGGTTGATTTATTTCAACCAAATTTATACAACTAATACCAGCTGCTAACAGGAACATTTGTGCAAAATTTCAAGTTAATCGGTCTAACCGTTTTGCCTCGACATCCAAAAAACGAGAAAGCTTAAAACGGCTCTGGAGCCGCAAGCTGTTGACTTATAAAAATGTGACATAGCCTATGTCACCCCCCGGGCTCTCAGAATTATTCCTTTAAAATTTTGTGACAATCGGATCAGTGGTTTTCACGTGAATCCTGGACAACTAAACAAGCAAACAAATTTTCTTTATATATTAGATTACTTTATATTATTTGCATTTCATAATACTCTACAAACCAAAATTCTATTCCATAGTACCTCTAACTGGTTCAGCTGAAAATTGGATCATGCCCAAAATATTTCAAATTGATAAGAACTTTGAAAAACTTTATAATCGTTCTTCATCTATTTAAACTATAAAACAAACATTTATACACAATATATTATGGATATCTCCTGACATTATTTGGCAACAATTAAATATTTTGTATTGTTGCATAATTTAATGTTTCTAATTGATAAGAAATAAACTAAAAGTTTTTAAATTTTCTATTTCTATTGAACAAATTTTATAATTTTATTCTCTTGTCAATAAATCAAATTCATTTCCTATAACTATAGGATACTTTAACAATTTCATAACATTGTTTAAAGTTTATGATACATGCTTTTAACAACAACTTTGGGCCGAAGCTCAGAACAAATTTGCTTGTATTTCAGCGGCTATCTATCACAATTTTGGTACCAATTCAACAAATTCGGCACACAGCGGCGGACAGCTTTGAAGTATCACTGAGTCCATGGAACTTCGGAACTTCAGAGTTCGGGCACTTGCTAACACATTTCGCCCCTCCTTACTAATCATTTATTTCATAGTACTCTTACAAACCTAAACTCAATTCTATAATACGCCGTAATGGTTCAGCAAAAATATAAATCATGGTTCAATTAAAATATTTTAAATTTTATAATCTCTTATCAGCATTACCAAAACTTTTTTAGTTTGTTACAGACGTTTATGAAACAGCAAACAAATAATACTATCTTCAATCACATTTTAAAATTATAAATATAAAAAACATTGAACATAAATAAAAAAACTCGCTAGTATTTTATTTGTTTTTCTTTTTATATTAACCAAAGAAATCCTTTGATATCATTTTAGTTTTTAAAAATCGTATAGCAATTAATACAGTTAAGAACTAATTAAAAAATTTCCCTGACGTCATGTTAGTTTTATTTATTCTTAATACAAAACGCGGAATCCCGCTAAGTTTTTTTTCAGTTTTCAGTTTAAAAAAATTGCCACCGCAACAGCCGCTTTTCACCATCATCTCCACCGATCGAGTTGTTAAATAATATAAATAACACAAACACACGATCATCCACAAATCTTTCAAATTGTTAACTCGATTTATACTCGTTTCAATTTAAACCAAAAATCACAATCATAATAACATTATTTCTAACAAAAATTATACATACTAGCTATAGTATCGCCCTGTGCTCGAAATTCGAGCTATTTTTGCTTTTAAGTTAACATATAAAATTCGTTTTGTGTAAATTATATTAGACTATACATAATAAAAATTATGCCAACAGTGTTGTCAACAATTCTTGCGCTTGAAATTTGCTTAAAAAAAATTTATAATTTTTCTTAATTATTAAAACATTGTTAAGTACCGATTTTTGAGTTTTATTTCTATAGCTTAAGCCGGTTGAAAGAGAGGATAAATTGGTAGAGTTAAATTAAATTAAAATTCTAAATACATATAAATAGTATTCTAATAAATACATATTTCTAAACATATACATATATTTATTGAAATCAAGAATCCAAAATTCGAGTTAATGCTGTCCTTCATATAGCAAACCGTACTTTTTTTAAAAAATTTTAGTACGATTTGAACTATGTTGTACGTATTCTGTATTAAATTGTACTAATTAAAAAACTCTATGAATACATAATATGTACAACAAAATTAAACATATCATAATTTATAAGTTTAGTATTTAGTATTATATAATATTGAAGCTGCCAGAAGTACAAATAATAGTCATGTTGACCGAAGTCTTTTTTTAAATCTCAATCTTAAGATTTATAGCAAAAAAAAAAGTTTTTCAAAGAATAAATTTTTCCTACCCTTTTTTCATTTTTAAATTTAAAAGCTACATAGGTAAATTTTTACTACTATATAATATATGCCTATTTAAAGTTCTGAAAACATGCGAAAAATGATTCTGAATTCCTTAGTTTACTTTATACCTTTTTGTCTAGTTTGTTTATTTAATTTTTCCTAAGTTTTTTATTGACAAAAATATATTCCTATATAAATATTATTGCTTTTATTCCTTTATGAGGAGTAAACTTTTTTCTACTCTCAACTATTGCCAGCTACTCCAGCCTTTGTAAAAGAGTATATAACAGAGTAGATAAATAATTTCCTGCAGATGGCTTTAATTAAAATTCTCTTGAATTATGTTAAATCATATTTTTTATTTGATAACCAATAAGCACTTACCCCCTTCCATTTTAAAAAATATTCTTTATATTTATATCAGCAATAAACCTTAATTTTTTCACTTTATTAATATTTAAATACTATTAAATATAATTAACTTCTCAAATGACAGGTAGTTTTAAAATGTCAAATATATATATATATATATATATATATATATATATATATATATATATATGACAATTAATCTGACAACTATGTACTCCTGAAACAAAAATTAGCGTTCCATTTTCAAACTACGCCTATCTAATCTTCATGTACATTTTTTGATATATAAAATTCGTTCGTTTTGTCAAAGTAAAACTAAAAATAGTTTTTTTATTATAAAAAAACATTATTCGATGTTGAAAGTGTGAAATAAACTTTTCAATTATTAGAATGAAATCAAAACATACGACGTACAATTTTTATACGGCAGTACGTCAATACGTCTGTCTACATATCCATTATCGGTAAATCGATACGCGCGAGTTATGTATAAGAAATCTCCTAATATTGAAAAAGGATATTATTTAAATACAAATCCAATAGATAATATTGATACAGATATAAATAGAATTAGAAATTTAACAGATAATAATTTTAATAATATTTTAAAGGCCATTTCGGTCAAAACTAATAAAATATAAATATTAAATAGTTTAAGAACAGATGTTTAGGATCATAATTTATTATGTGAAAGTAAAAGATAAGTTTGGTTTAAAGATCCTCTGTTCTTAGAAAAGTAATTAAAGATAAGATTATATAGTTAATTTTCTATTGGTCATTAAGTAATAAATATTGTAATTTTCTTATTGGTTAATTAATAATAAGACAAAAATATAAATAGTTTGTATTAACAAAAATAAATTATTATTGTTCTAGCAGTCATAACGTTAAGTTGTAAAACTTATTTGAAAAATTAAATAAAGTGTTTGTTTTAACAAAAATAAAAAGTTCTTTTTTTATTTAAAATCACGAACTAAAAACAAAATTGGCGCAGTCGGTATGATAATTCTAAAACGAATTATCTAGTGAAACGAATCGAATCGGTAAATAATATTAAAAAGAAAAAGAAAACCTTTTTTTTTAATTAATTAAATATTACTCGAAAATAAACCAAAAAGTAAATTTAATAATAATATTAACACCGGTACTTAAACAAACATTTAGTGAAGTGTTTAAAAATAAAAAAAAAAAAAATTAAACACTAAAATAATATAATTAAAGAAAAGTGGAAAACAAAGAGTAAAATACTCGTAGAAACGCAGCTTAATTTAATTTCAAAATAAAACACTAAAATAATATAATTAAAGAAAAGTGGAAAACAAAGAGTAAAATACTCGTAGAAACGCAGCTTAATTTAATTTCAAAATAAAACACTAAAATAATAATTAAAGAAAAGTGGAAAACAAAGAGTAAAATACTCGCAGAAACGCAGCTTAATTTAATTTCAAAATAAACACGTTAAAATTTATTTATTTTTCAAATAAAGTTAATGAATAAGTACGACATTAACCGAAAAATGGCAGAAAATGAACAACAATCAATCCAACAAAATCAACTTGCAATGCAACAACAGATAGTTGATTTAACTGCAGCTTTACAAAACTTGAGAGCGCAAAACAACTTACATTATAATCAGACAGGAAGTATAATGAAAGAAATAAGTTACATGTCCACATTCACAGGACGTAACGAAATTAGCATAAACTCATTTATATCAAGTGCAGAGTATCACCTTTCAACGGTAGCAGATCCAGATCAAAAAAGACAAATGACCAGAGCAATCTTCTATGAGAAAATCCAGGGAGAAGCTAAAAATGCAGTAATTAACATACCAGATCCATCAGACTGGAATACTGTGAAGCTGGTTTTGAAAATGAGATATAAACCGGACACCGAACCAATGGAGATTTACAAAAGGATCAACAACATTAGAGTTAATTCGGTAAGTGAACTTTGTAATGAAATACAAGATATTAAATATAAGGCAGATGAAGTTAGAATTTACTATAAAGAAGATCAGTGCATAGATTTAGGTAACGTAGATAGTATCTTAATTAATATGATTAAAGAAATTACCCAAGGGGTATTGTTAGATAAAATTTATGAAATAAAAGAGTTAGGTAGTATAATTCAAATCATGAGAACAAGAAGATTTGAAGATTCGTGTATCCGACACGAATATAAAAAAAGTAATAATTTTAGCAAAAGCTTAAATAGAAATAATACTTTTAAACCGCAAAATAAAAATAATAATTCAGGGCCGTTTAGAAATAACTTCAATAATAATAATAATAATAATGGAATTAATAGAAATAATTATGAACATTTTAGGCAAAATAATAATCATAATTTTCAAAATAATAATTTTAAAAATAATTATGATAATAAATATACCAATTCAGGATTATATAAAAATAATCATGGCAATCCTGAACGGTACTATCAAAGGTCAGGTAATCTTAGGAATAACTCGGGCCAATATCGCCAACAACAGAGTTATACTAGGCAAGATCAGATAGAACCAATGGATATAGGTAATATCCATTCAAATAGTAATAATTCCTACCAAGTGTCAGGAAACTCTAGAAATAACCCGGGCCAATATCGCCACCAACAGGGTTCTACTAGACAAAGACAGGAGGAATTTGAAAAAAATGTAGAAAATGATCAATCAAATAATGTAGAGTTTTTTATGAATTAGCCTCGGAAGAACTACCTATGATCCAAATTACCATAAATAAACGAAATTTTATAGCATTAATAGACACAGGCTCAACTTTAAGTATTATAGACGATAAAGTTTTAGGATTTAGAGAAATAGAAATACCACCAATATATTTTTCCACTATTAGCGGAAAAGACTCAATTAAATACGAAGTACACACAACCTCACCTGAACAATTCAGAGCACCTCAGGGCGCTTTAATACGTTGGAAAAAGAAAAGTCTACCACAACGAAAATATCAGTTTATTATAGGAAATGACTTATTGACAGTACTGAACACAACAATAGATTTAGAGAAAGGAACAATTACATTAAATAATCAAAAACTAAAGTTTTTGAATAACCCATACTTAGTAGAACAAATTTGCACTTTAGAACCAGTGGATAAGGACATATGGGGACATTTAAAATTAAATCATTTAAACAAAGAAGAATATCAGGAAGTAAGAAAAATTATTAAAAGATTTGAAAATATATTTTTTAAAGATGGGGATAAATTAACTAGTACTCCAGAAATAGAACACGAAATTATTACAACAACTAATCAGCAAATTAATTCCAAATTATATAGATATCCTCCCCAACATGAATCAGAAGTTAGGAAACAAATTAAAGAGATGGAAGATCAAGGAGTAATTAGGAAAAGTAATTCTAGGTACTCCAGTCCTTTGTTAATAGTACCAAAAAAGGTAGATAATTCAGGGAAAAAGAAATATAGGCTAGTAGTCGACTATAGAAGACTTAATGAAGTCACAATCGATGATAAGTTTCCATTACCCAACATAGATTCATTATTAGATAAGTTAGGGAAGGCACAATATTTTACTACGTTAGATTTAGCTAAGGGTTACCACCAAATTATGATAAGGGAAGAAGATAGAAAGAAAACAGCATTTGTAACTCCTTTTGGGCTTTATGAATTTAATAGAATGCCATTTGGGTTGAAAAACGCACCAGCCACATTTCAAAGGCTTATAAATGAAATTTTAAGAGATCACATAAATAGAAATTGTGTAGTATACCTTGATGATATCTTAATATTTAGTACATCACTCCAAGAACACGTAAGGGCAATTACAGAAATTTTTAAAATATTAGAAGAAAAAAAGTTGAAAGTACAAGTAGACAAGTGTAATTTTATGAATAGAGAAACAGAATTTTTAGGGCATGTTTTAACAAATGAAGGGATGAAACCTAATCCTGACAAAATTAAAGTAATAGAAAAATTGGAAGTTCCAAAGACCCAGAAGCAGATAAAAAGTTTTTTAGGGTTAACAGGTTATTATAGGAAATTTGTAAAAGATTACGCCAAAGTAGCCCAACCTATTACTAAATATTTGAAAAAAGACATGAAAATAAATCTAAAAGATCCCAATTATATTGCTGCATTCGAAAAATTAAAAACATTAATCATTAGCCACCCAATATTAAAATACCCAATTTTTGAAAAACCTTTCACTTTAACTACTGATGCATCTAATTATGCTATTGGAGCAGTTCTGTCGCAAGAAGGACATCCAATATGTTTTGCATCTAGAACATTAAATAATCATGAAAAAAACTATTCTGCAACAGATAAAGAATTCCTAGCCATTATGTGGTCAGTGAATTATTTCAGACCATACTTGTATGGAAATAAATTCAGAATCCTTACAGATCACCAACCAATTAAATATTTGCATGCTAAGTATAAAGGTAAAGATATGTCGCCAAGACATCAAAGATGGTTACTAAAATTAGGTGAATATATTTTTGAAATAGAATATTTAAAGGGTAAAGAAAATAAAGTTGCCGATTTCCTTAGCAGAATCGAACAAAACGAAGAGAATGCATTAACAAAAGAAAATGCAAATTCAGAAAACTCTCTTAACAATTACGAAGAAGAGTCAGAATTAAATTTATTATTCAATATAGAAAATGAAAACGATAACGTTACAATGGCTACTATACATTCCGCAGAGGAGGAATTGTTAGATCATATTCCAATTAAGGAAGAAATTGTTAACAAATATAAAACTCAAATTATTATAACTAACAATAAGATTAAAGAAACAGAAAATATTTTAGGTAGAAAAATAATTTATATAGCGGATTATGACTTCAATATTTTAGGAGAAATATTTAGAAGACATTTGAATAAAGGGTTAGTAGGTATATATTCCGAATTACAAGATTCACAATATAATATAGTACAACAGAAAATTCGCGAAATGTATTCAAATACTCGACAAATAAAATTTGTTAAATGTTCATTTAGAGCGCAGGAGATAGAGACAGAGATAGAAGCGGTAAAACAAATCTCGTTCTATCACGTAAAAGAAAGTAATCACTCGGGCATACAAGAAACTTATAATAATATAAAATATAAAATTTATTATCCAAAACTATTAGAAATTATCCAAATGGTAATAAACCAATGTGACATATGTCAGCAAGTAAAATACGACAGACGTCCAATTAAAGCAAAATTTAAAAATACATTTACTCCAAGCGATATAAACGAAATTATTCACGTCGATACATATACAATTATGAAATTTAATTTTATGACCATAATAGATAAATTTTCCAAGTTTGGTACAGTTTATGACTTACAAGACAAAAACCAATTGACTTTAATAGAACAGTTAGAAAGTCACTTTAGTAAGATAGGTAAACCAAAAGAAATAATTGCAGATAATGAGTTTAACGTAATACAAATTAAAGAATTCTTACAAGAACAGGACATAGCACTACATTTGACCAAACCTAATAGTCACACAGGTAACAGTGATATTGAAAGGTTCCATAACTCATTAGCTGAAAAATTCAGGGTAATTAAACTACTTAATAAAAATTTGTCTGCACAAAGAATAATACAACAAGCAGTTAGAAGTTATAATGAAAGATTTCATTCTACAATTAAAAATATACCAAAAGTAGTTCAAGATCGTAAGGTAGATTTTGAAAAAATTAAACTATCTATGGAAGCGATTAAATTAAAGAAAATTGAAAATTTAAATAAAAATAGGGAAGAATATGAGGAAACTAGAACCAAGGGGTTCATAAAAAATTATAAAGCTATTAGGCATAAACAATTACCTAAATACAGAAAATCAAAATTAAATAATGTACATGTAACAAATATTAAAAGAAAATTAAAATTTTCAGACAATACAGATGATGTTGATATGGTTTCTATTAATAATACCAACTAGTGGATATCTGAACATACAGAAAATTGACGAACATAACGGTTTTACAATAATAAATTTAGACAAAACAAAAATAGTAACAGAAACAAATATAATATTACATATAATCAATACGACAGAAATAATTGAAATCATTAATGACATGACAAAAAATGTACAAGTATCAGACATTAGGAATAAACAAATATTAGAAATCGAATTAAAAGAATTAAGAGATAAAGTACTTACACTAGTACCCAGTAATAAGAGACAAAAACGAGGACTCATAAATGTAATAGGAAGTGCCTCCAAATGGTTATTTGGCACAATGGACGAAGAGGATAGAAAAAAAATAGAGGAACATTTGACGACAATAAATTTAAATAATCATAACGCAATCGATCATCTTAATGATCAAATCAAAATTAATGATAACTTTAATAAAACATTGATAATGTTAAAAGAAACAATTTTAAGCGATAGGTATCTGTTCGAAAACGAAATAAATATAATTAAATTAGGTACTATGGAAACATTTTATCATGATCAGTTATTAAAAATACAGATGCTAAAAAATAAAGTAGAGGACATTCAAGACAATTTAGCTTCGGCTAGACATGGTATTTTACACCCAAATATATTAACTAACAGAGAAATAGAAGAATATAACATTGATTTTTTCAAATTACAATACATTAGATTAGGTGTAGTGAATTTCCAAAACAATTTATTAATATTAGCAATCAAAATTCCGAAAACTTTTGCTGAAATTCAATTAAAATTATTCCAATACCAAATGTAAACAATAAAGAAATAGATTTCACTCAAGAAATAATATTTAATTTTAATAATAAAGATTATAAATATGAAAAATTTAAAACAATAAATGAATTGTCATTATCAAAGCACTGTATCTATAGAAATAATTGTAAGTTAATTAAAAATAATGTAACAGAAATATTGTCATTAGATGAACAAACAATTATAATTAAAAATGCATGTAAAATAGCCTTAGATCAATCGTGTGATCAAAGAAAAACATTGTTATCGGGAAATATATTAATTCATTTCAATAACTGTACTTTAAAAATTCTAAATCAACAATTTTCTAATGAAAAGGAAATGATAAAAGAAAGATTTAATTATCCTAATATAGAAATAAAAAATTTTTCAGATAAAATAAATTTTGAAGATCTTGTAATAAAATATGAAAACAATTTAAAAATAATAAAAGAAGAAAAATTTAAAAATAAAAATAAAAATATCACAATTAGTATCTGTACTATATTAATAAGTATAATAATGACCATAATCACAATGGTAATAGTAATAAAAGTAAAATGTTTTAAAAATAAAAGAATTCAGGAGAATTCTAATGTAAAGGAGGGAGAAGTTATGTATAAGAAATCTCCTAATATTGAAAAAGGATATTATTTAAATACAAATCCAATAGATAATATTGATACAGATATAAATAGAATTAGAAATTTAACAGATAATAATTTTAATAATATTTTAAAGGCCATTTCGGTCAAAACTAATAAAATATAAATATTAAATAGTTTAAGAACAGATGTTTAGGATCATAATTTATTATGTGAAAGTAAAAGATAAGTTTGGTTTAAAGATCCTCTGTTCTTAGAAAAGTAATTAAAGATAAGATTATATAGTTAATTTTCTATTGGTCATTAAGTAATAAATATTGTAATTTTCTTATTGGTTAATTAATAATAAGACAAAAATATAAATAGTTTGTATTAACAAAAATAAATTATTATTGTTCTAGCAGTCATAACGTTAAGTTGTAAAACTTATTTGAAAAATTAAATAAAGTGTTTGTTTTAACAAAAATAAAAAGTTCTTTTTTTATTTAAAATCACGAACTAAAAACAAAATTCGCGTACAATATTTAATTTATCAAAAATATTTATTTGAATGTTTTAATTTAGTACCTACAAAAATATTTTTAATTTCATATTAAAGGTATTTTGAATATAAGATATTTTTTAATAAAAATTATTGTAAAAAAATATTATTTTTTAAAACATAATATTAGAAATATAAGAAAATCCAATAATAATATTTTTATACATTTTGTCAATATTTGTAAATTTTAAAAATCCGAGATACAGTACATTGCGTTACGCGTATTTTCGCTGCTCTTATGTAAATTTATGTACCTATTTAAGTATTTCTCAATTTTTTGACAGAAATTATACGCTGTACGCTTTTATTTAGGTTAGGACCTAAGGAATAAGTAACTTTTTTTGAGAAAGATAATTTTTTTAGTTTTGCAAACATATTGTCTTGTAGGTATTTTCAATTTATTTGAATATTTGTATGTTTTAAACTAAATTATTTAAAAAAAAATGTTATTTGAAAATATTTTATTTTTAAAATTTAATCGCAGCAGCATAAGAAAAAACAATGTCAATATGTATTCTTATACACTTTGTCAATTTTTAAATATTAAAACTCTGAGGTACAGTACGTCGCGTATGCTTTCATGTAAATTTTTTTACATAACTAATTATTTCAAAGTTTTTTGACAGAAACTGAATGCCGTACATGCTGATTTTGGCTGATCCATAAGAAACAAATAATTTTTCATAAGAAATATTATTTTTTTTTTAAGTTTCTGCAAACATATTATAGGTATTTTTTAATAAACAAATATTTTACAAAGATATTATTTTAAAGTTTCTATTTTTATTTTTCGCTTTGTCATTTTGTAAATCCGAGGTACCAGTACGTTGCGTATTTCGATTGCTCACATGTAAATTCATGTACCTAACTATTTTTTTCAAAATTTTCTAGAAATTTCCAAAAATTATACACCGTACGCGTTGGTTGTTGATGATTCTAGAATGAACACTTCGAACTCATTTGCTAGAATTTTATTTGATGTGTCAGTCTCAAGCCTATGTATAGTGCTTTTTCTTCTATTGAAATATTTTTTTGTATTTTTGATGCGTTATTATGATTTTTTTTATATTCAAAACTAAATAAAAAAGACTTAATTAATCGCCAAGCAACATATTTAGGTATTTAAAGTTTAAATAAAAGAAATATCAATGTAATATAATGTAAGTTTTTTACATTTTTAGGTAAAATTTAATTTTTTAGCAAAAAGTGTAAAGTTTATTATAATTAAAATTGAACCGAGTTCGTTATTAATAAAAACTACTGTATAAACCAAATGTATTGCTTTTCGAAAAGAACTCATTTTTTTCGTTCACTTTTTAAGGTAATGAAAAAAAAAAACAAAAAAAAAAAATTTAAAAAAATTTAAATCTCCTTGTTCGTTGAACATTTGAAGTAAACAAAAAAAAAAAAAGAAAGACATAAGTCGGCGCCTATAATATATAGTTTGATTGAGCTGCGAATACAACCGAAAATGCATTACTTTTACCCAGAAAGTCGGCGCATAATATTAGAGTCATAAGCCTTAATTTTTAACAGCGTGACCGTTAAATTCAAATCTACGTTAAATTAAAGACGGGTTTTCACCTGAAAAAACGCAATATTCTAAAAAAAAAATATCATTGTCCTATGAAAACAAAAAAAACCTTTCTTTTGGTTGTTGTTTCATTAAAATTGGTTAAATAGTTTGTCCTAAAAAAGGATGTTTATATTTGTATGGGAAAAAATAAGCCGATTAAATATTATGATATAGATAAAGCAAGTAGAACAAAAAATGTCAATAAAAATTCTCGTAATTTTTTCTTAAAACCATTGCCCCATATTCTATCTCTTTCTCACTAATCCTTTTTCCACTATTCATAGAGTTTGCCTTTATATTTTTTCTGGGTATCACAAAATAATGTGGAATATGTATCAAATATAAAAATAATACGATTATTAAACTTTAATGACAAAATACAAGTTTATATAGAAAAATTTTAAAAATAACCTCTGTTTTCTTTTATTTTTTATTACTTTTTTTAAATAAAACTTATTTACTAGTTAAAAAAAAACCATTTAACCAAGTATCAAACTATTAATATCCCCGTACAATATTTGAGTTAATTTTTTAGTTTTTAATGAGGATGTAAATATACCTTTATTTTTTACTTTTCTTTTATACCTTTATTGTAAACATTATCTAGTACTTTTCTTTTCCAGAGACGATCATATGCCTTTTCTATATCTAGAAATATAGAAATGATATGATGGCCTTTGGAAAAGGCCTCCATGATGTGTGTTTCAAGAGTTGTGCTTGCTCGATCGCACTTCTATGTTTGCGAAAGCCTAACTGACAACTGTTGATTTTATTATTCTTTTCCAAAAACCACTGCAGGCTTTTATTAACCATTCTTTCCATTATTTTACATAAGCAATTTGTTAAGGATATTGATCGATAACTTGAAGTAAGTTTACGGTCTTTGTCTCTCTTTAGAATGGATATAAGAATTGCCTTTGCCAGTTTTTGGGAAAGACTCCATATATCCAAATAAAATTGTATATTTCAAGCAAGTAAATTTTATGTTCGTATTCAAGGTTTTGTATCATGTTATAATTTATGAGATCTGGTCCCGGGGAAGAACCTTTGCAATTTTTTAAACTATTTTCTAGTTCTTCTATTGTGAGTGGTTTATTATATGACTGACTTTGGTCCAGACTAACCGCGAAAGCCTCCTTCTCAATGGAATTTTTTAAGAAATTTTTCGAATAATTGTTTGAACTGCTAATATAGCTAAAGTAGTTAGATAGTTTATTAGCTATATCGATTGGTTTATTTATTATTCGGCCATCGCCTGCACATAAAAAAGGTGCAATATTGGAAGGATCTTTGCCGTTTAATGCTTTCAATTTTTTAAAAACAATTTTAGGTATCGTATTACTATTAATACTCCCAAAGTACTCCGTCCAAGATTTTTTTTTGTGATAATTAATGGAGTTTTTTGCTAGTCGTTTTGCTTTTAAAGAGTGTACAAAATCTTCTGTATTTAAAGTTCATTTAAATTTTCGTAAAGCCCTTTTCTTTTTTTAATAAGTTCCTCTATTTCTTTGTTCCACCATGGAACATATTTTTTTTGTTTGTTAGTTTTAGGTATAGGTATTGAGTTATGGGCAACAGATATTATTGAATTTGTAGCAATATATTCTCCATATCGTCAATTGTTTTAAAATCTGACATTTTTTTGTTAAGGTTTACATTTTTTTTTAAATCTATCCAGTTTGCTTTATGTGTTTGGAATTTTTTACGAAAAACGTTTGAATTTAACATGGCTATTGATTTTAAGATTATAGGGTAATGGTCGCTACCATGTTTAATCGTTATCTATATACCAGTTAAAGTTATTTAATAAGGATGGAGATACTATTGTCAAATCTATTATGCTTTCTGTTTTGTATGAAAAACTAAAGAATGTAGCTTTACCATTGTTCATTATGCATAAACCGTTGTTATTTACGAATTTTTCAATTATTTTCCCTCCTTTATCATTTTTTTTTGACCCCCAAATAATATTATGTGCGTTAAAATCACCTAATAGAATAAAAGGATTATCTACTTGTTTATTATATCTTCTAAATCGTTTGCTGAAAAAATTTGCGAATTTGGTAAGTACATGTTTACTATCGTTAACGTAATAGGAAAAAAGATTTTTGTTGCAGTAACCTGCAAAACAGAATTAATATTAACAACTTTTGTGCTTATATTGTTACAAACAAGTATTGCTACACCTCCGTGAGCAGTAGTAGTTGATAAACAATTTTTATGGGTTATGGAGAAACTTTTAATATTTGGCACGTATTAATTGAATTTTGTTTCCTGAACACAAAAAATACTATTTTCATATTTATTAGCTAATAATTTAAACTCATTGAAATGACTAAAAAAGCCGTCACAATTCCATTGTACAATATGCATTATTTAAATACAGAAAAAAAAAATAGGAGAAAAATATTAGTAGAAAAAAGAAAAAAAAAAAATTAAAATAGAAATAAAAGAGAAAAATATACATACATAGTATTAATTTGCAAGCAATAAGCATAATTATTCGTCATAACTCATCTCAGATGTGTTCAATGTACAGTCTGAATCTGAGATTTGCTCTTCAGTTTTTATTTTTTTATTTTGTTTGTCTTTCTTCTTTTCTCTTTCTTGTTTTTTTATAATCTGTTTTTGTCTCTTTGAGATTTTTTTGTCAAAAATTTTTATTGTATTTATTTCAGTTTGATTTACCTTATTATTATTTGTCATATGATTTGAGTTTTCTAGTGTTGTTTGCTTGTTGATTGTTGAAGTTGTTGATGTTGATGGGAGGGGAAAAATACAGTTTTATTTTGTAATTCTCTATTGTTTGTGGTATTGTTGTTGTAATTTGTATTTTCTATTGGTTTGATTTGTGAGTTGGTGTTAACAGCTTTTGAAAAAGGTATGCTAAATTCTAAATGATTTCGTTGTCTATATTTTTTCTTTGTTTCAGATATATTGATTTTTTCGAATACTTTAATTTTTTGAATTTCTTTTTCTTCTAAGAATTTTGGACATTCCTTATAGAAAACATTGTGGTTTCCTTCACAGTTGACACATTTTGGAGTATTTTGGCACTTTTCATTCTCAATTAAATGGTAATTTTCACCACAGTTTAAACATTTTTTTGATGCTGTACATTGTTGAAAACCATGTCCGTATTTAAGGCATGTATTACATCTGTAGGGGAGTGGAATGTATTCCCTCACCTTATAGCTTTGATAACCAGCATATACAAATTGTGGAAGGTACCTTTTGTACAGAAGGTTAATATGTAAAGACCAGTTCAGACTGATTTTTCACCAAGATTTGTCTATGTTCTATTATGTTTTGCTTTCTGAGTTCTTCTTTTAGTTCGGTTTCCTCTTCATGTTCAAATTCTGGACAGTATGCCACCTTTTGTATTATTTAAAGTTTTGTGCTCCGAAAATGATACATTTATATTTGGAGCAAATTGGCTAATTCGGATTAATGACATTGCTTATTGAAGGTTTTTTGTTCCAATTAACAAGCTTCCGTTCCTTAATTTTTTTGCACTCTTTACTTCTCCTGCAACCGCATTATAACTTTTTTAATTAAGAATGCTGATACCTTTTCCAATGAGAAATTATTGTCCGAACGTTCCATTATTAGAAATTTTGGCCCTGGTGTTTTGTTAATTAGCGATTTTGCATTAAATTGAATGCAATCACCATTTAGCATTTTTATGCTTTTTGGCTGTGCACCAATATCACTTTCAATTTTTATATTTCCCCGCCATGGCAATATCGGATATAAGCATTGGGGTAATGCTTTACCGATTTAATGTTAATTTAAGATATATGAAATTAAATTGAACAAATTTATGAAAAAATAAAATTAAAAAGATTTAAATAAGAAAAAAGTCAATAAATTATGATATTAAAGTATGTTCCCAATTAATTTAGATAATTAGTGAAAGAAAATATAACTTTAGGTTTTATTTTTTATTTTTTTAATAATTTTTTGTTAATTTATAATAAATTCACTCGCAGTTTTAATATTCATGTCTCGAAGGCTCTCTCAAGACTGTTCTACTTGCTTTATCTATACTAGTATCGCCCTGTGCTCGAAATTCGAGCTATTTTTGCTTTTAAGTTAACATTTAAAATTCGTTTTGTGTAAATTATATTAGACTATACATAATAAAAATTATGCCAACAGCGTTGTCAACAATTCTTGCGCTTGAAATTTGCTTAAAAAAATTTATAATTTTTCTTAATTATTAAAACGTTTTTAAGTACCGATTTTTGAGTTTTATTTCTATAGCTTAAGCCGCTTTAAAGAGAGGATAAATTGGTACAGTTAAATTAAATTAAAATTCTAAATACATATAAATATTATTCTAATAAATACATATTTCTAAACATATACATATATTTATTGAAGTCAAGAACCCAAAATTCGAGTTAAAGCTGTCCTTCATACAGCAAACTGTACTTTTTTCTAAACATTTTAGTACGATATGAACTATGTTGTACGTATTCTGTATCCTAATTAAAAAACTCTATGAATACATAATATGTACAACAAAATATAACATATCATAATTCATAAGTTTAGTAATTAGTATTATATTATATTGAAGCTGCCAGAAGTACAAATAATAGTCAAGTTGACCGAAGTCTTTTTTTAAATTTCAATCTTAAGATTTATAGCAAAAAAAAAAGTTTTTCAATAAATCAAAGAATAAATTTTTCCTACCTTTTTTTCATTTTTAAATTTAAAAGCTACATAGGTAAATTTTTACTACAAATGTATGCCTATTTAAAGTTCTGAAAACATGGGAAAAATGATTCTGAATTGCTTAGTTTACTTTATACCTTTTTGTTTAGTTTATTTATTTAATATTTCCTAAGTTTTTTATTGACAAAAATATATTTCTATACATGGCCATGAGCCATGACTCATAAGTTTTTAAAACAAATAAATATTATTGCTTTTATTCCCTTAAGGGGAGTAAACTCTTTTCTACTCTCAACTATTGCCAGCTACTTCAGCCCCTGTAAAAGAGTATATGACAGAGTAGATAAATAATTTCCGGCAGATGGCTTTAATTAAAATTCTCTTGAATAGGTTATGTTAAATCATATTTTTTATTTGATAACCAATAAGAACTTACCCCCTTCCATTTTAAAAAATATTCTTTATATTTATATCAGCAATAAACCTTAATTTTTTCACTTTATTAATATTTAAATACTATTAAATATAATTAACTTCTCAAATGACAGGTAATTTTAAAATGTCAAATATATATATATGATGATAATCTGACAATTATGTACTCCTGAAACAAAAATATGCGTTCCATTTACAAACTACGCCTATCTAATGTTCATGTACACTTTTTGATATATAAAATTCGTTCGTTTTGTCAAAGTAAAACTAAAAATATTTTTTTAATTATAAAAAAACTTTGTTCGATGTTGAAAGTGTGAAATAAACTTTTCAGTTATTAGAATGAAATCAAAACATACGACGTACAATTTTTATACGGCAGTACGTCAATACGTCTGTCTACATATCCATTATCGGTAAATCGATACGCGCGTACAATATTTAATTTATCAAAAATATTTATTTGAATGTTTTAATTTAGTACCTACAAAAAATATTTTTAATTCCATATTATAGGTATTTTGAATATAAGATATTTTTTAATAAAAATTATTGTAAAAAAATATTATTTTTTAAAACATAATATTAGAAATATAAGAAAAACCAATAATAATATTTTTATACATTTTGTCAATATTTGTAAATTTTAAAAATCCGAGATACAGTACATTGCGTTACGCGTATTTTCGCTGCTCTAATGTAAATTTATGAACCTATTTATTTCTCAATTTTTTGACAGAAAGTTAGGACCTAAGGAACAAATAACTTTTTTTGAGAAAGATAATTTTTTTAGTTTTGCAAACATATTTACTGTAAGTATTTTGAATTTATTTGAATATTTGTATGTTTTAAACTAAATTATTTAAAAAGAAAATATTATTTTAACATATTTTATTTTTAAAATTTAATCGCAGCAGCATAAGAAAAAACAATTACAATATGTATTTTTATACACTTTGTCAATTTTTAAATTTTTAAATTTAAAATTTAAAACGTCGCGTATGCTTTTATGTAAATTTATTTTACATAACTAATTATTTCAAAATTTTTTGACAGAAACTGAATGCCGTACATGCTGATTTTGGCTGATCCATAAGAAACAAATCATTTTTCTTAGAAATATTATTTTTTTTTTAAGTTTCTGCATATTTCAGAATTCGGTTTTTAATTTTACAAAAAACTTAACAAAAAGCAACCACAATTTACGATTTACAAAAAATTTTTTTTTTAGTACCTACTGTATTACAATAAATTGCAAACAAAAACAAAATACAGTACTTTTCGGTTATAACGACCATTATGGGACTAAAAATATTCGTCGTAATAAACGAAAGTCGTTTTAAAAGAATGCTGTGAATTTTGAAAAATTGGTATAAGACTTGAACATTGTAGAATGTGCTGATTCTAGAATGGACACTTTGAACTCATTTGCTAACATTTTATTTGATGTGTCTCAAATAAAATGTTAAGCCTATGTAGGTATAGTGCTTTTTCTTCTATTGAATTTTTTTTTGTATTTTTAATGCGTTATTATGATTGTTTTTATATTCAAAACTAAATAAAAAACACTTAATTAATCGCCAAGCAACATTATTAGATATAATAAGTTTTAAATAAAAGAAATAGGTATAAATGTAATAAAAAACTTACATTTTTAGGTAAAATTTAATTCTTTATCAAAAAGTGTAAAGTTTATTATACATAATTAAAATTGAACCGAGTTCGTTATAAATGAAAACTACTGTATAAACCAAATGTATTGCTTTCATTTCGAACAGCTCTCATGTAAATTCATATACCTACCTATTTATTTGTAAATTTTTTGACAGAAATTATACGTCAACTTTTATTTCAGTTGAAGATTATTTTTTAGTTTTTTTTGTGAAAATATTATAGGTATTTTCAATTATTTGGAATGTATGTTTTTTTAAAAAAAAATATTATTTTAAAATATTTTATTTTAAAAACTTAATCGTAGCAACATCAGAAAAAACAATTACAATATTTTTATACGCTTTGTCAAATTTTAAATTCCGAAGTACAGTACATAACATACCTACTTATTTCAAAATTTTTTGACAGAAACTGCACGCCGTATGCATTTATTCTGGTTGATTCCTAAAGAACACATAATTTTTTCCTAAGAAATGTAATTTTTTTGTTTCTGCAAACATATAACAAAAAAGAAAAAATACAGTAAAGCTCGCTTATAACGACCATGAAGACACAGAAAACATTCGTCGTAATAAACAAATTTCGTTTAAAAGAATGCTGTGAATTTTGAAAAATTAGTATAAGAATTGAACATTGTAGATTGTGCTAATTCTAGAATGGGCACTTTGAACTCATTTGCTAGATTTTTATTTGATGTGTCAGCCTCACCTCTATGTTTGTAGATGTATATATGCTTTTTCTTGTAATGAAATTTTTTTTGTATTTTTGATGCGTTATTATGATTTTTTTTTATATTCAAAAAGATATATACAAATACTAAAATAATCACCAAGCAACATTATTAGATATAATAAGTTTTAAATAAAAGAAATAGGTATAAATGTAATAAAAAACTTACATTTTTAGGTAAAATTTAATTCTTTATCAAAAAGTGTAAAGTTTATTATACATAATTAAAATTGAACCGAGTTCGTTATAAATGAAAACTACTGTATAAACCAAATGTATTTCTTTCATTTCGAAAAGAACTCATTTTTTTCGTTCACTTTTTAAGATAAAGAAAAAACAAAAACAAAAAAAAAATTTTAAAAAAATTTAAATCTCCTTGTTCATTGAATATTGAACTAAACAAAAAAAAGAAAGATATACATAAGTCGGCGCCTATAATCTTTTGATTTAGATTTAGCTGCGAGTTAAAACCGAAAATGAATTACATTTACACAGAAAGTCGGCGTATAATATTAGAGTCATAAGCCTCAACTTTTAAAAGCGTGACCGTTAAATTCAAATTTACGTTAAATTAAAGACGGATTTTCACCTGAAAAAACGCAATATTCTTAAAAAAAAATATGATTGTCCTATGAAAACAAAAAAAACCTTTCTTTTGGTTGTTGTTTCATTAAAATTGGTCAAATAGTTTGTTCTAAAAAAGGATGTTTATATTTGTATGGGAAAAAATAAGCCGATTAAATATTATGATATGTATAATTTTTGCCTAGAGTAGGACACAAATTGCATACTTTTGTGAGCAACCCATTCAAAAACATGGTTGCCAGAAGTTCTTCAGCTGAAATCGCAAAACTGAAAAAGAAAGTTGCTAAAAGTCGTTAAAACCAATATTATAGTATAAATAAGAAAGAAATTGCTTCATCAAGTAATAAACTAAAATTAACTTTTTTAAGATCTTTTTGAAAATTTTTAAAAAATGTGGTGCAAAAACGATATATTTTTAATGTATGTTATGTTCAGATATGTTTATAAAATTAAATACACTAGAAAGGTGGTGAATGCTTAAAAAACTTCCATGAAGAGCCACCTTTAAAGCTAATGCTTATAAAATGTATATAAAACAAGTAAAGAAACAGTCAGTCGATGCAACCGACCTAGAAATACCCTACACCTATTTGGTTCAAATTTAATGGGAAGTCCATAAGTCATTTTAAAACCATAAAAGCTTTGATTAGTTTGATCGTAAGACATAGCTAACGAAATTAACTTTATAATATTAAAATCATTTGCTAATTATTTTATCAATTCAAAAATATTAAAAATTCTTACTAATTTAAAAATATTAAACAACAAATAAACTTAAAATAAATAGATTCGTAAATTGCAATTACAAAATTACATATCCAAAACTTTTTATCTAGTACAATAAAATTTTACACACATGCACCAATTACTTCTTTTCAGGATTTTAGCTGTAGCGTAATTACCGTTGAATGATTTAATATCCTTGATTAATTATTTCAATTTTCAATAATTTTTAAATTTTTTTTAATTAACTTATTTTTTAATGTTTTATATAATTAAACTCAAATTTATTCGAAAGAAATATTAATTTGTAAAAATATAAATATAAAAGGATATATTTATATTTTTACAAAAATATAATTAATCGTTATCGAATGTAGACGTGCTAAAAATTAACGGAAAAACTGAAATTAATAATTTTTATTTTTTTATTAAACTTAAATTGCGTAATTTTTTTATTACCGCTTGAAATTGAAATTTGATCACTTCATTATTTAAAGTGATCGAGCAGTCGTTTTTACAATCATAAGCTTGTGATAGCAATGGATTGTACTAATCGTAAGCTGAAAATTAGAGGTGAAACAGGTGTAAGGTGTGCTGGGGTATGTAACAAGATATACCACAGTCAAATTCAATGCTCTGGACTAGATCAGTCTTCAATTGGAGTACTAAATGTGAATCCCAATATCAAATTTATATGTGATGAATGTGTTTTATACATCCAAAATGTTGATATGGTGGTTCAAAACATAGATTGCTCAGTCAAAAAAAATAGTGATTATTTAAAAAAATATAAAGAGGTTATTCAATTACTAACAGCCATCGAAGGAAGATACTTAGAGAGATTAGAGCAAATAAAAAAAGAACAAAAAAGCGAAATTGAAAAAATGTGTCAACTTACGGAAACTTTCAAATCGGAGAGTGCAAATATGAATGCCAATCTTAAAAATGCTATATCTAAGAACAATGAACTGTGTAGTGAATTAAAAATTTTAAACAATGAAAATAAAAAAAATATAAATATAGGTCAAAATATTTCATTTGCTGATATTTTAAAAAGTGCTAGTGTAAGCAAAAAAAATTTGCCACCAATAAAAACAGGTGTACCACTGGTTATTAAACCGAAACAAAAACAAAAATGCCAATTAACTAAAATGGATTTAAGTAAACAAGTGGATCCAATAAATCTCAAGATAAAAAATGTGGTAAATAGGAAAAATGGAATGGTGCTTATTGAAACTTTTTATCCCGTTCTTCTTTGAAAAAAACAAAAGAAGAACGGGATAAATAATAAATAAACTTGAAAATAAGATGGAAGATTATGAAATTAAGGTGCCAGCTGAAATAAAAACAAAAATTGAAGTTGTACATATGGGTGTTAAATATACTGAAGAAGACTTAATTAACAAACTTAAGGCACAGAACTCTAATTTAGAGCACAGTTCTATGAAAGTGGTGAAAATATATCAAGCAAAAAATTTTACAAATGCTAAATATAATGCTATAATAGAAATTGATAAAGAATCTTTCCGAAAACCGATTGAAAATGAAAAGGTATCAATAGGATGGGAGCGTTGTAAAGTTTTCGATGCTTTGAGAGTTCTACGATGCTACAAATGCAAGGGGTTTAATCACAAAGCTGTAAATTGTACCAAAGAGGAAACATGTAGCAAATGCCATCAAAATCACAAAAGTAAAGATTGTAATAAAGAAGAAGTTAACAAATGTATTAATTATTTAAAAGTTAATGAAACACTTTAGCTTGGTTTAAACGTTGATCACAAGACTTTCAGTGTAACGTGTCCAGTTTACCAGAGAAAGTTAAGCAATCTAAAACAAAAAATTGGATATTAGCAATCAATGATAGTTGAGAAAGAAAACAAAATCTCATTTGCTTTGGATATTAGTGGTGAACATACTAATACTATTTATAATAATATTAATGTCAATACTAATAATAATAATAATAATAATAATAATAATACTAATAATAATAATAATAATAAAAATAAAAATTATAATAATAATAATAATAACATTAATAACAATAATAATAATAATAACATTAATAATTATAATAATATTAATAATAATAATAACAATAATAATAATAGCAATAATAATAATAATAATAACAATAATAATAATAGCAATAATAATAATAATAATAATAACAATAATAATAATAATAATATGGAAAATAAATTGGATATTGTAAGAAAAATTATAACAAAAACGGAAGAATTCAATAAAAAATCTGGTCAAAGTCAAAAAAACAGTGTATTACTTAAACTATTACCCTTCAAAAAGATAATTAATGCAAAAAAGAAAACTTGCACAATTCAAGTTAACAAGAACAGTAATAATAATATATGTTTCTCTGACAATTCCAAGGACATCGTGGCAACAGATTCCAACAATAAACTTCATCAGAGTGAAAATATTAATGATAGTCAAAATAAAAATAATAATATTGCTAATAATAATATTACTCTTATGAATAAAGATATGCCTAAAGATGAAAGACAACTTGTAGTGCCAACAACTAAATATGCTAACTGGATAAAGGGTGAAACGATAAACGTAGGCAGTAGTGAGATTGCAAAGTCAAATAACAAAAGCTTTATTAATCCAATAGCTCCACCGATTGTCAGATTAACTAGAAATGCGATTATATCTGGTGACAATATTTATGCTATTTCTCGGCTTAGAGAACACGGAATATACAACAATGTTAGATTATTTTTGTCGTATTTTCATGATCATGGTGATATCTGTTATGAGGCAATGACGCAAACTATTCTAAAAAAACTTATACACCAAGAAGGTTTGCCAAATAACCATCAAGAGCTCTCTAACCTATACTTTAATTATCATGAAACTACAGAAGTATCAAGGAAGTGCTACAAGATATAGCTCATTTTAGGAGACATGTAGAAAATAAATACAGAGAGAATATACAGAGATATAGAGAATCATGGCAAAATTATTTGATTGGAAGACCATGATGATGGACAAACTATTTAATTTGAAAATGGTGCATTTTAATACTAGAAGTTTGAGGAAAAATCTAATCGAAATTGAAACATTTATAAAAATTAAAAATGATGTTCATATCATCATGGTTGAAGAAACTTGGCTTTATTCAGAAGAAGAAAAATACTTTAATATTCCTGGGTATACAGCATCCTTTATCTCTAATAAGCAGAGGAGGTGGCTGCGCAATATATGTAAAGCAAGGTATTAGTCACAAAGTTCAATACTATTGTAATTTCTTTAGAAGATACCAAACCTACCATTAATATTGCCGTATGTTACAAAAGCCCGTCTGAAAACAATAAGGCATTTATAGAACATCTAGATCAGCTGTTCAATAAGTACAAAAATATAATTGTGGTTGGTGATACTAACATCGATTTGCTCTCTGAAACGGACGCAAGCAGAATGTATATGGATATGCTAGATGTCAACTCTGTTAACATAAATAACATGAATGAAGCTACTAGAATTACATTAAACTCAGCGACTCTGTCAGATCACGTTCTTTCAGACGAATCGACTTGGTTTTAATATCACTTTGCATGATATTCCTAAACTAGATCATAAAGCAGTATGTGTTGAAATTAAATCAGTTCTCAGAAAACTTCAAACGAATTTGTATAATCAAATAACTGGTACTAACTATTCTAAACACTCATATCTGTTGGAATATCACTTACGTAGACATACTTATCAAAATATTGATGAATTGATTGAAGCTATAAAATATTTCAAGAACACTAGTACAAGTGTTAAATATATGAGAATTAGAAAAAATAATTCGTGAATGTCCAGAGAAATTTTAAAATTAATTGAACACAGAAATAAATTGTATAAGTATCATAAAAAATACCCTAATATTGCGGTGCATAAAATAAAATATAATGAATTAAAAAACAAGGTTAATGTAGAGATAAAGAAAGCAAAGCAAAATTATTGTAATAGAAAATTACAAGAAGCTGGTTCAAATACTAAAAAGATATGGAATGTTCTGAACTCTCAGATAGCAAACCAAAAAGCAGATAGTAACAATATTATAAAGGAAATAAGACACAATGATAAAATTTTAAATATTAGCAAAGACATAGCCAACACCTTTAATGAACATTTTAGTAATGTTGGAAGAGAGTTAGCTGATAAAATACAAACTAAAGAAGAAAATATAATAAAAAATAGAATAAATGAAAGTTCCATGTTCTTGGTACCTACTAATGAAATAAAAGTGCTTAATGTTATTATGAATCTAAAAGATAATTCACCTGGCTCAAATAATATAGCAGCAAAAGACTTAAAAGCGGTAGCTGAGATAATATCTCCGATAATTGGTAATTTTATTAATGACAGCTTTCGCACAGGAAACTATCCTAGTTTATTAAAATGTAGTACTATGATTCCAATATACAAGAATGGTTCTCCCTTGAAACATCTAATTACCGGCCGATAACACTCACTAGCTGCATGAGTAAAATATTTGAAAAAATAATTAATAAAAGAATATGTGAATTCATTAAATGTGCAGGCGGATTTGACATCAATCAGTTTGGCTTTCAAAAGTCGCATGGAACTGATGTAGCAATCAATGATTCTGTGAAATCTATTATTGGACATCTTGATAAAGGAAACTATGTATGCTCTGTTTTTGTAGATCTGAGTAAGGCATTTGACACAGTGGACCATCAAATATTGTTGGATAGATTATATGAAATTGGAATAAGAGGACTACCGTATGAACTATTAAGAACGTATTTGACAAACAGATTTATCAAAACGAAAGTTAATGGTGTTTGTAGCAATGAACGTGCCATAAATATAGGTGTGCAACAAGGGTCAGTTCTTGGACCTACCTTGTATCTATTGTATGTGCATAATATGCAATTTTCTAACATTAAAGCTGATTATAAAATATTTGCTGATGATACATTGCTTATCTATACAGCAAAAAATGCGGAAACATTAGAAAGATTGGTCAATAATGATTTGAAACTATATATGAGATGGTTAAATGGAAATAAATTAACAATGAACATTGAAAAAACAAAGTACATGATTTTTAAATGTCTAAATAAGCCTGATATCAATCCAAAAATTTGTATTGATAGTAGAGGAATTAAAAGAGAACAAACTTATAAATATCTCGGTAGATGAAAAATTATCATGGAATGATCATGTTAATTACATTATAAAAAATATAATGCCGTTGCTAGGCTCTATTAGAAGAAGTGGAATAATATTAGATGACAAATCAGCTAAACTATTATTTTATGCACACAGCATGCCTCATATAAGATACAATGTGGCGACATGGTCGTGTTGTTCAAATACATTAAAAATGAAAATGAAAATATTAATAAACAAAGCAATCAAGATACTATACAAACTAAATTGGCGTACTCCAACTGATGATCTATACAAAAATACGGGATTCCTTAACTTAGATGAATTAATAATATTGGGAAAGGCAAAAATTATACATAAAATAGAAAATGGTGTTACTAAAAGTAAAACTTTATTACCAAAAAGAAGGAATATTCACAATTATAACACAAGAAACATGGGAAAGCTATGTCATGAAAAAACTCGAACTGAATTGGCTAGAAACAGTAATTTTTGCTCATCAATAAGAATTTACAACTATCTTCCGGAGAATTTAAAGAATTGCAGTAATATAAGTCGCTTCACATTTAAATTGAAAATATTATTTAAAAAAGATCAGGCTTTATTAAAAAAATTGTTAGAATTATAACTAAATTAATATTTTATTGTTAAATAAACATTAGGGTATACTAAAAACATATATTTAATTTTTGTATTTATACTCCATAACTGTATATATATGTTGAATTCAAACAAAAGTAATAATTTTAATAATACAAAAGTAATAATTTTAATAATCCAAAAGTAATAATTTTAATAATACAAAAGTAATAATTTTAATAATCCAAAAGTAATAATTTTAATAATACAAAAGTAATAATTTTAATAATACAAAAGTAATAATTTTGTAATCAGCTTATTTCTTCTTTCTTCTTCCACGGCCACGTTCTTACTAATCAACTTCTTTCTTTTTTTTTATATCATCATTTTGAAAAAAGAACAGTAAATAAAAAGATCATATATCATGTTGTTTTCTAAATATTAGGGTCAACGTCCGAATATGCTATAATGTTAGGGTCAACTTCCGAATATGCTATATGTAATTTAGCAAAAATAATTTATGATTTCTGCATTCCCACATTCGGCCATCCTACTTATTCATTTGCCTCAAATGAATTATCACAATCTATTTCAACATTTCTGACTACTGCTTCATCTTCTTCGCTCAGTTCGTTTTCATCTTCCATATACCATGGTTTCATGTTGTCAACGCTAGTTTCTGTTGTTTTTGGTCCTTCAGAGTTTCCCAACTTTTCTACCTTATATCGATCGAATCCCTTTTCTCCTATGATTTTATAGGGTCCCAGAAATTTAGATTTTATCTTCAAGCCGGTGCCAAATTGAGTTCTTTTTATGGCGACCATATCACCAATTTTAAATATTCGTGCCGATTTCCTTTTCCTTCTACATTGGCGACGATTTTCTTCTTGTATTTCCAATATTTCCTTTCTTGCATTTTCTCTTCGTTCGTTCCGCTCTTCTTCAAAATCATATCTGATTTCGTCTTCTATTATTTCGACGATATGTAAATCACGATCGTCTTTCATTTTTACTCCGACTAAAAGCTCCATTGGTGTCGTTTTAATAGCGCGCTGAAACGTCGAGTTCAGTACCCGTTGAAGAGGTTTCGTGAAGTTGTACCACTTCTCTGGATCGTCCAAAGACATTTTGGTAAGAGCTGCAATAATTGTTCGATTCAGCCTTTCTACTTGCCCGTTGGAACGTGGAACCCCAGGTGTTATGTAATATAACTTAATATCTCGATTCTTACAAAAATCTTGGAAGTTGTTAGACGCAAACGCTCCTCCTCTGTCTGATATGATTCGGCTTGGATATCCAAAAGTTTCTGAAATTATTTCTAATTTTTGTATTGCTTCGTCTGAATTTAAAGTTTTTGTGGGGAATAGCCACGAGAACTTCGTAAATCCGTCGATTACAGCAAAAATGTAGCGATAATGTTTCTTTGTGTTTTGCAATGGTCCTAAGTGATCGATGTGAAACGTATCGAGAGGTCGATCTCCTTTTGGAATTGGGTATATCATTCCTTCTGGTTTTCCGGTTTTTCTTTCAGCAAGAATACACCTTATGCATCCTGCAATACAATTATCTATCCTATTTTTCAGATTCGGGATATAAAATTCTTTCTCCAGCAATTCTTTCATTTTTTTATAATGGAAGTGCCCTTTTTCGTGAACTTCTCGGATGATACCTGTTTTCATGCAATCATTATTTATGAGATAGTCCTTATATGATCCGTTTTTCAAAATTTCCATAATAGCTGCAATCCTTTCATCCTTTTGTTGTGACTCTGCAAGTTTTGACAAAAACGTACTTCCAAATGTACTACCATAACTTACGCACATCGCAACTGCATTTCGACTTAATGCATCTACATGTAGCATCTTTGTACCGGGTCGATGCTCAACTTCATAATCAAATTCTTCTAATAATAGTGCCCATCGGGCTACTCTGGTTGTTAAATCCTTTTTCCGTATGGTACATTGAAAAGCTTTACAGTCGGTAACCAGCTTAAACTTTTGACCCAATAAGTATATTCTAAATTTTTTAACGGCTTCTATGACTGCCAATACCTCCAGTTCATAGCTACTATAATTCCTCTCTGACTCATTGGTTTTCCTACTCATGTAAAATACAGGGTGAAGGGTTGAATCTTCAGCATCTCTTTGTAACAGAACTGCACCATATCCGTCTTTGCTGGCATCGGTATGTAATTCGGTGGGTAACCCATATTGAAATATTTTTAAAACTGGAGTTGTGATCAATGCACTTTTTAAATTTTGTATGGCTTCAAGTTGTATTTCTTTAATCTGAAATTTTGATTTTTTCTTCAGAATATCGCTTAGTGGCTTAGCTATTAATGAAAAATTTCGGATGAATTTTCTAAAATATCCTGCTAGTCCGAGGAAGCTCTGCAATTGTTTAATTGTTCGTGGACAAGGAAAATCTATAACAGCTTTTACTTTCGCTTTAGAAGGTGAAATGGTTCCTTTAAATACCCGGTGTCCCAAATATTCTATTTCTTCTTGGAGAAGTTGGCATTTCTTCCATTTGATCATTAATCCATTCTCAGCCGCAGTCTTCAAAGTTTTCTTTAATCGTTCAATCGCTTCATCTATAGCTTTTGCCAGAATAACTATATCATCCATGTAAATAACTACAATTCCTTCTCGTATCAAGTCTCTAAAAATATAATTAATGTATTTTTGGAATATACCTGGTGAGTTACACAAGCCAAATGGGACGCGGTTAAATTCGAAATGACCACCTTGCGTTACAAAAGCTGTAAACTTTCGACTGCTTTCGTCTATGGAGACGTGAAAGAAACCGTTCTCTAGGTCCAAAGTTGTAAAATAATTTGATCCTTGTAACTTGTCTAGCTGGTCTTCTATCACCGGTAAGGGGTACCGTTCTTTATAAATTTTTTTGTTGACCGCCCTATAATCGATGCACATACGGTATGAATTGTCTTTCTTCTTTACAAGCACAACCTGGCTGGAATAATCTGAGGCGCTCTCCCGAATGATGCCCTTTTCAAGCCATTCTTTTACTTGAATATCTATTATTTGACGTTCCATAGGTGGAAACCTTCGTGGAGATCGGAAAACTGGTTCTTCATTCATAGGCACGATTCTCATTTTAATTGGCGACTCGGGTGGTTCTACAGGTGAATAGTTTTTAATCAAATTATAAATTTTTTCCTTCACTTTCACATCTAATAAATGTGACAAATCCGGTGTGATTTGCTCATCGTACAAATCAGGGTCAATTTGTGCTAAGTAACATCCTGCCTGTTCTGGCTGGGAATTTTCCGATTGAGTTTTGTTTACAATATCGTCATTGCAATTTCTTTCTATAGTAACATTTCTTCCTTGAATTTTCACCACAGCTCTAGACAATAAATCCATTCCAATTACTACATCTGGGGTGATATAATTTTCTTCTACCATGTGCAGTGTAACGTCATTAAATATTATGCCATTAATTGTGATATCAACTATGCAGGCGCCCTTTGTTTCCACTTTAGCTCCTAAACCAGTCACTGAAATACTTTGGTTACTAAAATTATATTTTGGATTTATTAATTTAGTTAAGGATTTTTTAATAATACAAATATTGCTGCCAGTATCAATTAGACCGTTTAGCGTTATGTCATTAATTTTAATTGGGTGCAGCTCCGTTGTTTGTACTACATGAGCTGCCGAGGTAATCTTATTTGGACAATCAGGACGTTTATGACCAAATTCATTGCACCCGAAACATTTAGGGCCTTTATTTCTGTTTGGACATGCGTGTGCTTCGTGAGTACTTACCCCGCAATTAAAACAATATTTCTTTTTTTCTACCGGTTTAGCAATTCTTTCCAATTTCGGAACTGTATTTGGTCTTTGCGTTCGTTCTGTAAAAGTTGGTGTTCTTTCATCTTGTTTAATTTTTTCGTATACAAATAGTTTCTCCTTCAGATCTTCAATATTTTTAGCCGCATACAAAACCATTTTTCCACTTGAAGTATCTCGGATGCCATCGATTATATAACTGACGACCGATTCCTCATCGATTTGCGTTTGCGATGCTAGCCCTACCATAGCGTACAAATATTCCCTAAAAGTTTCATCTGGCTTTTTCTTCCTTTCCCGTAAAAGCTTATGAACCTCTGCACTAGTTATTCTCCCACTAAACTCTTGTATTAGCGCTATCTTCAGATCGCGATAACAAGTTGGTTTAACTTCACAATCCATGTAAAGTTTCGCCGCTCCAACTAAAGACTTGTTACAAAATATAAACCGTTGTAGCTCATTCCACGCAAATGTAGTTGCATAACGTTCGAAATCTTCAATCCAATTTCTCACGCAAGTTTTGTTGTCTCCAGAAAATTTTGCCACTAAATTTTCAAAATCTGAAAAATTTAACCTAACTGTCGAATTAGTTGTTGTCCCCTGAATTCTGGTGGAATTAGCCCATGTCTCTTCATCATCAAAATGCACTGCTGAATCACTGGTTCTTCTGTTTCTACCTTTTCTACCCATATCAAAATAAAATTTAAAATAACCTTACAAAAATTTGCTTTTATTTTTAACTTTTAAGGAAATTTTATTTTTTATATTTTTCTTTTTTTTTTTTTTTTTTTACATAAAATATTTAGCGGCAATAATTAGCGGTATTATAACCATGCGTTCTACCTTCTTATTTATTACCGTAATAACTGACGAATCCAGACGCTTCGTTTCTGCTCCGTTAGCTAAATAAGCACGTGTTGTGTGTATTTTAAGACTTTCTTTTCCTCCGTTTTACCCTTTACTTTAATTTATTCACCTTCTCAATATAAATTTAAACTTATAATCTTCCACGTAAAAGTTTTCTTATTTTTTATTCTTTCACCAAATTTTAATACCGACGAAATTTGTGTACAATAAATAGTCTTAGCACATTCTTTACTTATATGCTTATTTATTACAAAAATTTTAAAATGCTCACACTAGTTTTAAAACGTTCAAAAAAAAAATTTATTTAGAGCATATTTTATCTGTTTATAATTTGTTTTACAATTACTGTTCATTTGCCATTACTTTTATATTTTCAAATATCCATAAAAATATTATATATTTTTTAGTGAAACACTTAAATTTAATAAAATAGCTTTTTTTTTTAATCTCAATCCCGGTTGAGCCCCCAAATGTTGAATTCAAACAAAAGTAATAATTTTAATAATACAAAAGTAATAATTTTAATAATCCAAAAGTAATAATTTTAATAATACAAAAGTAATAATTTTAATAATCCAAAAGTAATAATTTTAATAATACAAAAGTAATAATTTTAATAATACAAAAGTAATAATTTTGTAATCAGCTTATTTCTTCTTTCTTCTTCCACGGCCACGTTCTTACTAATCAACTTCTTTCTTTTTTTTTATATCATCATTTTGAAAAAAGAACAGTAAATAAAAAGATCATATATCATGTTGTTTTCTAAATATTAGGGTCAACGTCCGAATATGCTATAATGTTAGGGTCAACTTCCGAATATGCTATATGTAATTTAGCAAAAATAATTTATGATTTCTGCATTCCCACATATATATATATATTATAATTGCTAAGACTCTTATACCAATTTTAAGTTATTGTCTAAGTCTAGTATATTGTAATTTTATAACTGTAATATCATGAATTTATAATAAATAAATAAATACAAAAATATATAATTTGATGGATTTTAAGGTTAATTAAAACCATTAATGCTTTAATTAGCTTTTTATCACAAAATTTAATAATCAAAATATGTAATAAATGTGTTTCTAAAATACAATGACAAATTTAGATCTATTCATATAATTCATTTAAATATAAAAATAAATTTTACAACATAAGTATCGTACACAATTCCTTAATTCAATTATGGTAATAATTCAATAAAATATAGATATGATATTGTAGTATATATTGACCGTTCATAAAATAATTTCCAGAACTGTAAATGACCAAAAATACAAATTAATCTTTAATATAAATATAAATAAAAATATTGTGACATAGTTCAACATTTTTAAGTGATAACATCTGTTCATTAATATTTGTATGAATGCAAGTGCATTAATTGTAGTAAATTATATTTTCGGTATGATCAAATTACATTTCTTTTTATTTTTGTTGGAAATGCAAAGTAAGTATAGTTAATGATAATGATTCATACATTTTTATAATTATATTTCTGGTCAATGATCTTTACATGAAAATGAATTAGGTCGAAATTAATATATTATATTCTTCAACTTACTTACTGCAAACAAATCCTCTCCACTTTTGACGATCCTTAGCAATTTCTTTTAGCTGTAACCACGTTTTGCGTTGCGCTTCTGCGTCTTTCAAAACACTACTTCACCATGTTATCTTTGGTTTACCCACTCGTTATCTGCCTTGTGGATTTCACTCAAAACATTGCCTTGCAATGTTTTCTTCTTGCTTCCTCTAGGTATGTCCGATCTAACGCCATTTTCTCTCTCGGATACACTTCTCCACTTCTGCTGAACATTGAAAAAGTCTATTAGGTTTTCAGTTTGACCATTTGAGGACCCATGTTACCTTATGACACTTATGTGCAAAAAGCGTACAGCCAATGACTAGCTGGTGGAAATTGCAAAAACCCACGAGCTTTCCGCCATTGTCGTTTCTTACCCCAATGCCAT
Source organism: Dolichopus griseipennis (assembly GCA_963082915.1). Lineage (NCBI taxonomy): Eukaryota > Metazoa > Arthropoda > Insecta > Diptera > Dolichopodidae > Dolichopus > Dolichopus griseipennis. The sequence continues at coordinate 248,390,148 of OY720441.1, read as the reverse complement.
ACCGTCCCATGACTCGCTTTAAACCAGAGTTTTCCGTTCAAAATTTCGCGTTTAGATCACCCAATATAATCTTTATGTCGGCTCTGGGAGGGTTATCATATGTTATCCCCGGTAGAGTGTCAAAGTTCTGCTTTTCTTCATCTTCTGCTTCTACGGTAGTAGCCTAACATTGTATTAAGGTTAAATTTCGGGCCCTGGACTTGAATCTGGCAGTCATCAGCGTAATATTGGTTTCCAAGAGGCAAGACTGCGTACTTCTTCAGCATTCAGCATAATTCCTACTTCACCACGCCTTATTCCTGTTTCTGCTTCATCATCTCCCGAGTACAGCATATGAAGTAAATTACAATCTGAAATAATTTCATCACAACCTCTCCATTTAGTTTCACTGACGCCAAGTATGGTGATATTGAAACGTAACATTTCACGCTCGGCTTGCTCGTATCGTCCAACATCATATAGAGTTCTCACGTTCCATGCTCCGATTAGCGTCCGCTTTATGTAGGATAAAGTTTTCACTATTTCACGTGACCGATTTTTTGAACTTGTGTTTTATTCTTTTATCCTATTTGTATTTAAAACATGAATTTATCTACCCCCAAATGCGATGTGCAGTTTACATTGACTGAAGAAGTCAAAGGAGGATTCACCATTATACTATGATTACCCCTGGGGAAATATATCTATTCGCATTTTTGTTCATGTTTACATATTTTATAGAGTTAGTGTTTTATGAGACATGATTGTTAACCCCATAAGCTCATGTCTGTAGGCACACTTGCCCTTTGGATGGACAGACACATCTCATACACGTTTATATAGCGAGCCACTTGTTTCAAGACCGACACTCGCTTAGAGCCGCCAATACTTGGTACAGACTCCTAAATCAAGCCTATGTTTTGAATACATACTAGTCGACCCGCCAAAATATCGTTGGTTTGTCGATCCTACTTACTCCACCTGGGTTGGGTACCAGATCTTCCGGTGGGATTGCTCGACATAACACGGGGGACCATCGTGAAGGTGAGATTTGACTTGGTGTAGTAGAGACTAGGCCAACGTATCAGAATACCCGTCAGCAGTAATCGCATACTACACCCATTGACCATATAGTGCTACCAAAATGAGACACTCCACCACGACAACCTAAATGTAATTATTTGTAAGTAAGCAATAAATTGTAATTCAATAGAATCCAATTTTGTATAAAAAGAATTGAATTTTAAAATAAAAATTAGAGCTAATTTTGACTCCAAACTAAATTGAATATCTTTTATTTTATGAATGTTTTTTGCAAGGAATAAATATTTAATACAAAATATTTAATTTTATAATTAAATATTTCTTTTGGTCAAATCATGCTATTTATATTTATATGATCTGCCAATGGTATATCTAATATTTAATACAAAACCAAATAGGCACTTTTACCTGTTGATGAGCAGAACCTTCCTGCTGTAATTAAATAGAAGGAACTTTTGGATCAGGCAAATATATTTAGCTGATCAAAAGTGATTGGGAATAACATAACATTGACAAAAAATAAAACTATGACGAGCATTATAACAGGGCGACCCTGCACTTACCAGGAATGCTGTGCAGTGAACAACAAACACCACTTCACACATGACCAGTTGAAGGAGAATATCAACATACCAGTTCAAAATATTTAACAGCTGCAGCATACATATTAACAGACAGGAAGACTAAATTTAAAATTAAATGGAAGTTGAGACAGAAGAAGAATTCCAACAAAGGTTCGACAGTTTAGCTGCAGAAATAAAAAAAAATACATAAACAAAATTAAAAAGAAGAAGAAAGAATAACAAGATGTTAAAGAAGAAGTAGCAGCTGCAAAAACACGATTAAATATTATTATCTATGTATTATTAAAAGAAAAGAAAACGCGGAGGCAGAAAATACAAAAAACTCCGAGCACTAAGTATCTTATATAAAAGCCTACCGTACACGCAATCACTAGAGAACAAAACAGAAATATTAAGAAAAATTAAACAACCAACACAAAAATAATGGGGTTTTTCTCAGCGGAATCCTCGTCAATAATAGTTCAACAAGCGAATTACCATACAAACGAAGGAAGTAATTATCATAGTAATTATAATCCTCATATACGAAACAATCAAATACTGGGTCAATAAGACAGCAACGAGACGAACTCAGCGTATAACAACAATATAAAAAAAAAATTTTCATACCTGAAATATAAATAATACCTTTAATAAATGTAAAATATAAAAATTTATTTTTTGCTAAAAAAATATAAAATTAAAATTTATAAGTAAAATGAAGATTTTTGTTAAAACTATAAAAAATAACTAAAGCAAACTTTATTTAAAATCATATATGTAAAATGTCTTTTTTCAAAATAATGGTAAATTAAAATCATTGAAAACTTATTAAACTTATAATTATTAAACTTTTATTTAAATTTTTTTAAAAACTTTATTTATGGTAAAAATTTTCTTATGAATTAATTTTAAAATTAAAATAAAAATATTTTTACATTAAAATTTTATGGACCTTGAGAAAATACAAAGACTTAAAGACTTATTACGAATATTAAAAAAGAGCTCGACCAGAACTTACACTTTGACTTATATAGAAGAAAACATAAAGAGATTAATGAGGTTTGGGAATACTTTGAACAAAAAGATGATATTCAATTTGAGTCAATATTAAAAATTAAAGAAATCATAATGACCAACTAGGTTTAAATACATTTAAAAATGTCGTAAATGAAATATTTAGAGCAATAGTTTTACCGGCAAAACCAAAAACTTTGACAGAAGCGATTCAAATAGCTATTGAAATTGATTAAAACAAAAATGCTCGTCAAAATAATGTCATGTTTTTAAGAACAAAATATTTTATTGGTCAATTCAACAGACAAAACTATTTTAGAAGAAATCATTATAATAACAACTACAATAATAGAAGCAACTAAAATAACAATTATCGCAATAACAACTTAATTAAAAACAATAATCGAATGCAACAAAACAATAACAACAACTATAATAATAATTATAACAATCAGGGAAACTTCAGCGGCCCCGGCCGAAGAAACCCGGGCATGTAAACAACAAGCAAAGAAATATGCAAAGCCAATTTAACAGAAGAAGATAATTAACAGCGATAGCAATAATAAATTCACAAATCTAATTAAATTAAGAACAAAGAATAATGATTATCTGACTCTATTAATAGACACGTGAGCAGATGTATCCATATGTAAAAGCAATATTATAAATCAAGAATTAGTAAATGATGAAATATGCCAGAGTAATGCTATTACAAATAAACAACTTTATACTAAACAAATTTAGAGCTAATAATAGAAGACCAAATAATTAATCATGATTTCCGTATTATAGAAGAAGATATTAGCATATCAACAAATGGTATTGTAGGCAGAGATTTCCTATATAAACATAAATGTAAAATAGATTATGAAACATGCACACTAGTAATATCACAACAAGAACAAGGTATAATATTACCAATGAGCATGAATAACAAAACAATATCAAATATAACAATTCAACCTAGAATGGAAGCAATACTAGCAATAAATTTAGACATAAAAAAAGATAGCTTGATTATAGGTAAAGAAGCAGCAAAGGGTGTATTCTTAGCAAATACAATAATACCAGCAGATGGCCTAAAACATGTAAAAATTTTAAACACAAGAGAGACACCAATAACAATTAAATAAACAGAAATAGAAGTTCAACCATTAAAAGAATATATCTTTATATCATAATAATAATAATTCAGAAAGATTTGAAAAATTATAAAAAATATTAACAGTGGATAACTTATATGACCAATGATGTAGTGGTCAAGACGCCGCTATTCATGTGGAAGGTCTCGGTTTCAAATCCCGGTCAGATCATATCTTATAAAAAAATATCGTAAAATTGTATAAAATAAGATTTAATTAAAAGTATTTCATAATCTTATACAATAGCTACAGCCGAGTAATCAACGGCTTAGTGAATATTATAGTTAAAGAAACTGAAGCCTAGTTTAAAATAAACTTGGTGAATGCCCTATACTCCTTAAAGGAGTGGAAAAGGAAAAAAAAAAAAAACTTAGACGAATTAGCAAAGAATTCAATTTTAAACATTTGCAATAGATTTCAGAACATTTTTCATATTGATAATGAACCATTATCAATAAATAATTTTTATGAACAAAGAATTTCGATGACCGACAAAACACAAGTGTATATAAAAAACTAGAAAACACCTAACATCCAATTAGAAGAAAGGAAAAACTAGTCTCAAAATTAATGAAAGATGACATAATAGAACATTCTACTAGTCCGTACAACTCACCATTGTTAATTGTTCCAAAAAAAAGCCAAGATGGAAATAAAAATGGAGGTTAGCAGTAGATTTCATATCCTTGAACAAGAAGATTATAAACGACAAATTTTCATTGACAAGATTGGATGATGTACTAGATAAATTGGGTAAATTAAAATATTTTTCTACACTCGATATGACAGTTCTTTTCATCAAATATCTTTACATCACAAATCTAGGCAAATGACAGCGTTTTCAACAAATAAAGGGCATTACCAATTCAAGAGATTACTACTTGGACTAAATATATCTACAAATAGTTTTCAGAGAACGCTTTCAGTTGCACTTAGTGAACTACAAGAAGCAGCATTTCTATATGTAGATGACATCATAGTATGTGGATCAAATTTAAAAGATTACAATAAAAATCTCATTAAAGTTTTAGAACGCTTACAAAAATATAATTTAAAACTGAATCCAGAAAAATGTATTTTTTTTTATATTTAGGTCATCTTATAACATCAGAAGGGATTAAAACAGATCAAGATAAATACCAAACTATAAAAAATTATGCAATATCCAAGGATGCTGATGAGGTAAGAAGATTTACAGCATTTTGCAATTCCTATAAGAGATTCCTCGAAAATTTTGCGGATTTAGATAAGCCACTAAGCCAACTTCTAAAAAAACCACAAATACTTAATTGAAAAAGAACAAAATGAAGCGTTTGAAAAGCTGAAACAAAAGCTAATGAATCTACCAATATTAAGTTACCCAAATTTTTCTGAACCATTTATACTAACAACAGGTGCATCAAATTATGCGTTAGGTGCAGTACTATCTCAAGAAGCTATAGGAAATGATAAGAACATAGCATTTGTTAGTAAATCAATGAACAAGCATGAACTGAATAAATGGATTACAGAAAAAGAGCTTTTGGCAATTCATTGGGAAATTAACTACTTTAGATCTTATCGTTTCGGTAAGAAATGTACACTTTATACGGACCATAGACCTCTAGCAAGCTTGTTAACACATAAAAATCCATCTTCTAAACTAACGAGAATACGTGTAGATTTAAATGATTATGAATTTGAAACTTTCAAACAAGGTAAAATTAATACCAATGCGGATGCCCTTTCGAGGATAAAGCTAGATTCTACAAAACTAAAGGAAATGATACCAAAAAAGTCGGTGCAACTGACTTAGAAATACCCTACACCTATTTGGTTCAAATTTAATGAGATATCCATAAGTCCCTGTTATTTATTTGATCGTACCACATTTGATATAACCATAAACGCTGTTATTAATTTGATCGTAAGACATAGCTAACCAAATTAACTTCATAATACTAAAAACATTTTCCAATTACACTATCGATTAAAAAATTTTACAAATTCTTGCTAATTTATCTATTTAAAAATATTAACTAACAAAAAACTTGAAACAAATGAAAATATATTTATTCCAATTCAATTAAAAAAGTGAAAAAATTTGAATTAATATATTTAATAATTCAAACTTTTCAAAATTGCAATTTTTTTTAATGGTTAGGTTATGTACCTATTAGAAAAGCTTATAAACGCAAAATATGCAATAAATGAATTACTAAAATACAATTACAAATTTAGAACTTTTCATATAATTAATTTAAGTATAAAAATAAATTTTACATAAATGCAGTAAATATAAAAATAAATTTTACATAAAAGGTACTTTGAATATAGCTTAAGTATCGCACAATATCTTAATTACATATAACATATGGTAATAATTCAAAAACGAAATGTAATCGTTTATTAAAAAAATATTTTGTTTTTAATTTATAAAATATTATACATAATATGTTTTATGGTAAAATTCTTAGCCTTTCAAAAATAGAAAAAAGTTAAATAAAAACGGAAATAGGAAAGAACCCTCGTGTATCAAATTTAAAGTTTCTATCTTTATGACTTTCGAAGATAAGCTTTATAATTTTGGGATTTCTTATGAGGCACCTGAACCACCACTAAATTTAAGTCTAAGTTTCGGGGACACATAGGAAATAGGAAATATATTCTTTGGATTCGAAATTATACTCGTTCCGTAAAACAAAAAAAAAAAAAAAAAAAAACAAAGACAAAAAAAATTTTAATTCATTGTCTCATAATTTTAGCTTGAAAAAAAAAAAAAAATTTTAATTTATTATCCCATAAGTTTTGCTTAAACAAAAAAAAAACCAAACAAAAAAAAAAAAAAAATCGGCCTACCCTAAAAGTCCGGTGTTCCGAATGATGTCCAACTTTGCCAAGTAACTTGTCCTATTACTTTACCTGCCCAATTTTACTTTTAGACTCGTAGCTTCAGTAGATTCACAGTTATTGAATCGAAAACTTTGTATGGCAGCCCCCGAAAATGGGGCCGTAACATTTTGAAACTTCATAGAAGTGCTCGATTCATTATATAACTAACCGTGTGTTATTTTCATCCTCGTAGTATAATTAGTTTTGAAGAAATTCGTATTGGTGCAAAGAAGTTGAGTGGCAGCCCCCCGAAAATGGGGCCTAAAATTTTGAAAATTCATATAAGTGCCGGAGTCATTATAAAACTAAATTTGTGTAATTTTCATCCTCGTAGTATAATTAGTTTTGAAGAAATTCATACTGGTGCAAAAAAGTTGTAGGGCAGCTCCCTGAAGCCTTGGTCCGATTTTAACCAAAAACAATAGGGAACCTAGAAATTGTCTAAAAGTGACTTTGTGTGAATTTCAAGACTCTAGCACTTTTAGTTTTTGGGTTATCGTACTGACACACGGACGGACGGACAGACACACATAGCTAGATCGACTCACTTTTCGATTCCCTTGACACTATATCTAGCTCGTCTAGATCGATGCGTTACAAACGGAGGAGCAATTTTAATATACCCGATGTCATATATGTATGCAAATTTTAGGTTCGGATTCCTTCCTTTTATTAATATTATAAAAATTATACAAAACGTTGTATTTAAATATATAACAATTTTGTTCTTATGTATTTCAGAATTTATAGATTTAATTTCTTCGTTATTTTCAATTTGTTTTATATTAAGTGTTTTGAAATTTACTGTTAGGTTTACATTTTTTAAAGTTAGATAATTTGGAATGACCAATTTTTCCTTATATTCTATTTGTTTATTAGAAAATTTTGAATTGTTAATGTTTATAGTACAATTTTCAAAAAATATAATATAATTTTTGTTTAGAATAAATTCTATTTTATTACAATCACTAATCAGTTTTACATTTTTTGCATTTATTACTAATACTATACCAATGTCAATTTCTATTATTTCAAAAAGATTTACTATATTTTTAGAACAATAATTGTCGTGTGATTTATTTATTAAATTTGATAAACATTTTGAAACTGGTTTTAATTTGTTCTTATATTTTTCCTCGTTATGATAGAATGTTTTATTATCAAAAGTAATAACGTTTGAGATATCTATGGAAATTTGCTCAAATTTTTAATTTGGAACAGCGATTATTTTAAAACTATTTGCTTTTTGTTTGCTTATTTTAGGGATTTGTAAAATGAAAATTAATGTATTATTTCTAGTAGCTACGGAGCTTTTTAATTCTTGAATCTTGAAAATGTCAATGTTATAATCATCGATTTCTTCTGGAGTTAGAATTGGTCTTATCATTGTTTGATGTTTTGCGAACATTACATTTTCCTGTATTTTCTCGATTTCGTCGTTTAAAAGATTTATGTCGGAAAGAATGTTTAAATATTGTAATTGGTTTAATACATTTCTATGATCGTTTGAAACGTAATTTGAAATTTTTTCTATAATTAAATTGGTTTGATTTATGTTATTTTTTAAAGTATTAATATTGTCTTGAATTGTAGAGTTTATTTTAATTTCTTTATTAGTTGTTGTTATTAGGTTTTTATTATCTCCGTCAATTAATTTTAAATGGTTTTCGATTTCTATTTTATCTTCTTGATCCATAGTGCCGAAGATAAATTTTAACAAAGAGCCGCCGATATTTATTAAGGCTCTTTTATGTCTTAAAGGTATAAGAGTTTTAAATGAATGTTTAACTTTATTTATTCTATTTTGCAATATTTTATATGAATTTTTATTAGTATAAATTTGATACGAATTGGTAATTTGGTTTTCTATTATATTTATTAATTGTTCGATTTCGTTTAGGTTAATAATATGAATGATTTTATCGTAACTATCTATTATTTCAACGGAATTTTGTTGTATTATGGTATAACCTGCTTCAGTATCCAGTTTAGTCACGGTGATTGTTGCTTGACATGGCGTTATCATTATTATTGTTAGGATTATTGTAATTATTTTTAGTACCTGTAAATTTAAATTTTCTTTTAGTACGAATTGGGTGAATGTTGTGATTTTTATTATCGATAATTTTATTATTATTTATATTAATTTTAATTTTTTTATATTTTGGTAATTCTTTGTATCTTACAATAGCGGGATTGTTTACTAAGATTTCGTTAGTATTTGGTAATTGAAAATGTTTCTTGTTTCCGTTTAATTTATTAATAATTTTTTCTTTTTTTTCCTTAAAATCTTAATTTTTATATTTTAAAAATTAGTTATTTTACCATTAATAAAATCATTTGGTCTTACTTGGGTTGTAGAACGCATGGTCTTGTTATAAGCTTCTACAGCTTTTAGGACTTTACTTTCCGTATCAAGATCAGGTTCTGTTATGTTCAAAATTCTTATATGTTCGGTTATAGTGCCATGATCTCTCTCTATGTCACTGTTACCGGTATGACTTTTCGAAGATGTTAAATGAATTTCAATATTTTCGAGTCTACAGAAATCTTTTAGATTAAGACTGTTGAATTCATTATCGAATACAAATTTTTTGGGTTTACCAAATAGAGAATTTCGCAGTTTTAATGCTTGAATGATTGTTATACTATTTCGATCGAGAAGTTTTATTATTGAAATATGCTTTGTGAATTTATCAATTGTACTTAAAAATATTTGTTTTTTCAGGTAAAATGTGTCACCATGGACAATTTCGTTTGATTCGGACGGACTTTCGGAAATTTGGAAGTTATATTGGTTCGGATTCCTGTCATGTTTAGCTAGATTGCAAGCATCGCAATTATTAATATATTTATAAATAAAGTCTTTTAATTTTGGAATATAATAATGGTCTTTTATTTCATTAAAGTTTTCTAATATGCCACGATGCTTTGTATTTTCATGAATTTTTTTTATTATCTCTATCATTTCTTCTTCACTATCAATTTCTCTAGCGATTTTTGAACATTTGACAAATTTAATTTTTCTACAATTACTAAACAATTCTATTAACTTTCTTTGTAGTATGTCATATTTATTATCTTCTAATTCTGAATATATGGCTGTTATACCTGTTTTAATAAAACGTCTAAAAAAGTTATTCAAATAATCTTCATTAAATAAATCTGCTTCGCATATAAATAATTTTCTATATTTTTTATATTTAATTTCAAATTCTTTTGTTTTGGTTTTAGTTAAATGAATTTGTGTAAGATATTTATTTATAATGTTGTCTACAATTGGAATGTGGTCATCTAGATCTTCGATGCCACTATGGATTGTAGCCATATCGCTTTTTCTATAAAAATTTTTATTTTGAAATTCTGTATTATTTATCTCATGTTTGTCATTATCTATCCTACTTAAAAAATCTGCTACCTTGTTATCTTTGCCTTTAATATACTCGACGTCAAATTCAAATTCGTTGAGCCTAATCTTCCATCTTTGAAGTTTTGAATTTGACTCCTTTAGAGAATGTAGCCATGTCAAGGGTTTGTGGTCTGTTCTTATAGTGAACTTGGTACCGTAGAGGTATGGTAGAAAATATTTTGTTGACCTAATTATCGCCAACAATTCTTTTTCGGTAGCACTATAATGAATTTCGTGCTCATTTAACGTTCTACTGGCATATGAAATTGGATGGCCATTTTGCGATAAAACAGCTCCAATTGCATAATTACTTGCGTCAGTATTTAACACGAATTTTTGATGAAAATTAGGATATTTTAATATCGGATCTTTACTAATTATGTCTTTCAATTTATTAAATGCTTCTATATACTTTGGATTATTTATGTCAACTTTGTTATTTTTCTTTAAACAGTGAGTTAATGGTTGGGCTATTTTCGCGTAGTCTTTAATAAACTTGCGGTAATATCCCGTAATTCCTAGAAAACTTTTAATGGCTTTTTGAGTAGTTGGTAATTTAAGTTTTTTTATTGTTTCAATTTTACTAGGATTTGGTTTGATACCCTTATGTGTTAAAAGATGTCCTAAATATTCTGATTCTTTTGCGAAAAATAAACATTTGTCAATCAATTGTTGAGAAATATTGAGGCTTTCCCAACTTGTCGAATAATGACTCTATATTGGGAATGGGAAATTTGTCGTCTATAGTTATTTCATTTAATTTTCTATAGTCGACAACAATTCTCCATTTTCGTATTCCTGATTGGTCCAATTTCTTCGGGACCACCCAAATAGGGGAACTATATGGTGAATTGCTTGGCTTAATTATCCCTTGACTCAACATTTCAGAAATTTGCCTTTCCACCTCCCTTTCATGAATTTTAGGGAATCGGTAAATTTTTGAATATATTGGTTTACTATGAGTTGTTATAATTTTATGTTTTATGCTAGTAACGTTTGTCAGTTGTTGTCCTTCTTGGTAAAATAAATCTGTATTTTTGTCTTTTTTAGAATTAATTTTTCTTCGTTATTAAGGTGACTTGTTTTTATATGTTCAAAAAGATTTTTAGAATTTAAATCATTGGATAAAGTTGATGAATTTCATCAAATGGGCATGAATCTATAAATTTAGTTGTTTTACCCATAATTTCTATGGAATTATTTTCAAAATCAATTTTTGCACCGATTGCTCTTAGGATATTTTGACCTAGAATAGCTTTGAATTTTTTATTATTTAAATTTAGTAATTTCCAAACCATATTGGCTTGGTGGTTGAATTCGTTAGGAACTTCTGTAATGATCTCTTCGAAAATTTTTGTTTTCCCGACTAAAGTTAATATTTCTATTGGTGGTTTTATTTTTGTTCTTTTAATGTTTGGAAATGAATTTTTATTTATTATCGACATTGTAGCACCGGTATCTATCAGATATTTAATTTTTTTATTATTTATATTTAGCTCAACTTTCGGTAAAGCAGTTTCTGGGGGGCCAATAGAAAATTTTCTTCTTGACTTGGTGTTTCTACAACCTCCATTGGTTCTACATTATTGTTAGAAATTTGTTGAGAACCCCGAGGGTTGTTTGAATAATTATTTCTACTACTAAAATTACCACTTCTATTTTATTGAATGAATTATTTCTAGAATTTATAGAGTTATTCTTATTATACCGTTGATTGTTATTATTATTATTAAACCGGTTGTTATTATTATGATTTGTATTATAGTTATTATTATAATTGTTATAATTATTAAACCGGTTGTTATTATTATGATTTTTATTATAATTATTATTATAATTGTTATAATTATTAAACCGGTTGTTATTATTATGATTTTTATTATAATTATTATTTATTATTATTTCGCGTATTAGTTTTATTTAAATTACCGTTAAAACGACCATTGAAATTATTTTTATTTTTGTTTTCATAATTACTAATGCCCGTTTGGAGGAGCTGATAATAAGCGTCCTCCAAATTGGTTACATTCTTTGTTCTTAAAAACATGCTATCATTTCGAGAAATTTTGTTTAAAAAGTAACTTGTCCTATTACTTTACCTGCCCAATTTTACTTTTAGACTCGTAGCTTCAGTAGATTCACAGTTATTGAATCGAAAACTTTGTATGGCAGCCCCCGAAAATGGGGCCGTAACATTTTGAAACTTCATAGAATTGCTCGATTCATTATATAACTAACCGTGTGTTATTTTCATCCTCGTAGTATAATTAGTTTTGAAGAAATTCGTATTGGTGCAAAGAAGTTGAGTGGCAGCCCCCCGAAAATGGGGCCTAAAATTTTGAAAATTCATATAAGTGCCGGAGTCATTATAAAACTAAATTTGTGTAATTTTCATCCTCGTAGTATAATTAGTTTTGAAGAAATTCATACTGGTGCAAAAAAGTTGTAGGGCAGCTCCCTGAAGCCTTGGTCCGATTTTAACCAAAAACAATAGGGAACCTAGAAATTGTCTAAAAGTGACTTTGTGTGAATTTCAAGACTCTAGCACTTTTAGTTTTTGGGTTATCGTACTGACACACGGACGGACGGACAGACACACATAGCTAGATCGACTCACTTTTCGATTCCCTTGACACTATATCTAGCTCGTCTAGATCGATGCGTTACAAACGGAGGAGCAATTTTAATATACCCGATGTCATATATGTATGCAAATTTTAGGTTCGGATTCCTTCCTTTTATTAATATTATAAAAATTATACAAAACGTTGTATTTAAATATATAACAATTTTGTTCGTATGTATTTCAGAATTTATAGATTTAATTTCTTCGTTATTTTCAATTTGTTTTATATTAAGTGTTTTCAAATTTACTGTTAGGTTTACATTTTTTAAAGTTAGATAATTTGGAATGACCAATTTTTCCTTATATTCTATTTGTTTATTAGAAAATTTTGAATTGTTAATGTTTATAGTACAATTTTCAAAAAATATAATATAATTTTTGTTTAGAATAAATTCTATTTTATTACAATCACTAATCAGTTTTACATTTTTTGCATTTATTACTAATACTATACCAATGTCAATTTCTATTATTTCAAAAAGATTTACTATATTTTTAGAACAATAATTGTCGTGTGATTTATTTATTAAATTTGATAAACATTTTGAAACTGGTTTTAATTTGTTCTTATATTTTTCCTCGTTATGATAGAATGTTTTATTATCAAAAGTAATAACGTTTGAGATATCTATGGAAATTTGCTCAAATTTTTAATTTGGAACAGCGATTATTTTAAAACTATTTGCTTTTTGTTCGCTTATTTTAGGGATTTGTAAAATGAAAATTAATGTATTATTTCTAGTAGCTACGGAGCTTTTTAATTCTTGAATCTTGAAAATGTCAATGTTATAATCATCGATTTCTTCTGGAGTTAGAATTGGTCTTATCATTGTTTGATGTTTTGCGAACATTACATTTTCCTGTATTTTCTCGATTTCGTCGTTTAAGAGATTTATGTCGGAAAGAATGTTTAAATATTGTAATTGGTTTAATACATTTCTATGATCGTTTGAAACGTAATTTGAAATTTTTTCTATAATTAAATTGGTTTGATTTATGTTATTTTTTAAAGTATTAATATTGTCTTTAATTGTAGAGTTTATTTTAATTTCTTTATTAGTTGTTGTTATTAAGTTTTTATTATCTCCGTCAATTAATTTTAAATGGTTTTCGATTTCTATTTTATCTTCTTGATCCATAGTGCCGAAGATAAATTTTAACAAAGAGCCGCCGATATTTATTAAGGCTCTTTTATGTCTTAAAGGTATAAGAGTTTTAAATGAATGTTTAACTTTATTTATTCTATTTTGCAATATTTTATATGAATTTTTATTAGTATAAATTTGATACGAATTGGTAATTTGGTTTTCTATTATATTTATTAATTGTTCGATTTCGTTTAGGTTAATAATATGAATGATTTTATCGTAACTATCTATTATTTCAACGGAATTTTGTTGTATTATGGTATAACCTGCTTCAGTATCCAGTTTAGTCACGGTGATTGTTGCTTGACATGGCGTTATCATTATTATTGTTAGGATTATTGTAATTATTTTTAGTACCTGTAAATTTAAATTTTCTTTTAGTACGAATTGGGTGAATGTTGTGATTTTTATTATCGATAATTTTATTATTATTTATATTAATTTTAATTTTTTTATATTTTGGTAATTCTTTGTATCTTACAATAGCGGGATTGTTTACTAAGATTTCGTTAGTATTTGGTAATTGAAAATGTTTCTTGTTTCCGTTTAATTTATTAATAATTTTTTCTTTTTATACCCTACACCTATAGAATAGGTAAAGGGGTATATTAACTTTGGTATGGTGTTTGTAACCACCTAAAGGAAGCGAGCTAGATATGGAAAAGTATATATATTTGTGATCAGCGTGACCGCCTTAGTCGATATAGCCATGTCCGTCCGTCCGTCCGTGCGTCCGTCCGTAGGCACGATAACTCAAAAAATAATGGAGCTATCTTGATGAAATTTTAACTGTAGGTTACTAGGACTGAAAGTACGGCGGGGATTGCATATGGGCGAAATCGGCCCATGGGTTCGGATTCTGGACCTTTTAATCGGTTTCAGGGCTAACGAACAAATATAAAAAATCACGATAACTCAACAACTAATGACACTATCTTCATCAAATTTGTGCTGTAGGTTACTAGTAATGAAACTACTTCGGGAATTGCGTAAGGTCGGGATTGGACCATGGGTTCGGATCTAGAACTTTTTGATCAAATTTAGGCCAAACGAGCATAATTCCGAAACCAATGAAGATAGAACCTCCAAATTTAGTATCAGGGTGTCCCTTCCTATTTCCTAAGTGTCTTGTGAATTTGGGTCCCATTGGAGTAGTGGGTCGGGGACCAGCCACACATTTCCGAAGACCTTAAAGCATATCTTTAAAATTAATAAAGATAACAACTTGAAAAAATGTAGAAGCTTCCAATTTGCCACAAGGGTGTTCTTTACTATCTCTTGCGTGTTCCCCTAATTTGGGATCAATTGGAGTGGTGGTTCTGTACCCCTCTCAGACCTCCCAAGTTTTAAAGGCTTATAATCGAAATTACTAAAAATAGTTACTTAAAATTAGGATAGACGGTTCAAATTGTGTACAAGGGTTAACTAGTACTATAAGTACAGCGCGGACAATATAAGGGCGAAATCAGCCCAACGGTTCGGATTCCGGACCTTTTAATCGATGTCAGGGCTAAGGAACATATATAAAAAATCACGATAACTCAACAACTAATGAAGATAGCCCATGAAATTTGTGCTGTAGGTTATTGGCAGTGAAACTACGGCGGTGATTACGTACGGTGAGGATTGGACAATGGGTTCGGAACTTAGAACTTTTTGATCGAATTTAGGCCAAACGAGTATAATTCCGAAACCAATGAAGATAGAACCTCCAAATTTGGTATCAGGGTGTTCCTTCCTATTTCGTAAGTGTCTTTGAAATTTGGGCCCCACTGGAGTAGTGGATCGGGGACCAGCCACTCAGTTCTTAGGCCCTTAAAGCATATTTTCGAAATTAATAAAGATAGTAACTTGAAACAAATGTAGAAGCTTCCAATTTGCCACAAGGGTGTTCTTTACTATTTCTTGCGTGCCCCCCTAATTTGGGATCAATTGGAGTGGTAGTTCAGAACCTCTCTTAGACCCCCCAATGTGTAAAAGCTTATCATCGAAATTAATAAAACTAGTAACTTAAAATTAAGATAGAGCGTTCCAATTGTGTACAAGGGTTAACTAGTATTGAAAGTATGACGGGACTGCATATGGGCGAAATCGTACCATAATTTCGGGTCCTAGAACCCTTGAAAAGTTCAAGGACTAACAAACATATATCTTACAAACACCATAACTCAAAAAATAATGCGGGTATTTTGATGAAATTTAACAGTAGGTTACTAGTAATGAAAGTACCATGGGAATTGGTTGTGGTCGAGTTTAATTTCGAAGCCAAAGAATATATTTCCTATGTCCTATGTGTCTCCGAAATCTAGACTTAATTGTAGTGGTTCAGCTATGTTCAAAGGTACTTGCTGCATTTATGTAAAATTTATTTTTATATTTAAATGAATTATATGAAAAGGTGTAAATTTTTAATTGTATTTTAGAAATACTATTTATTGCATATTTTGCGTTTGTAAGCTTTTCTATTAGGTATATAAACTAACCATTTAAAATAATTGCAATTTTTAAAAATTTGGATTATTAAATATATTATGCTTTGATTATCTTTTTATCACAAAATTTAATAATTAGAATTTTTTCATTTTGTAATTGAATTGGAATAAAAATATTTTCATTTATTTCAAGTTTGTTTGTTTTTTAATATTTTTAAATAGATAAATTAGTAAGAATTTGTAATATTTTTTAATAGATAGTGTAATTAGAAAATGTTTTTAGTATTATAAAGTTAATTTGGTTAGCTATGTCTTACGATCAAATTAATAACAGCTTTTATGGTGTTAAAATGACTTATGGATATGTCCTTAAATTTGAACCAAATAGGTGTAGGGTATTTCTAAGTCGGTTGCACCGATTGACTGTTTCTTTTTTTTTTATACCCTACACCTATAGAATAGGTAAAGGGGTATATTAACTTTGGTATGGTGTTTGTAACCACCTAAAGGAAGCGAGCTAGATATGGAAAAGTATATATATTTGTGATCAGCGTGACCGCTTTATTCGATATAGCCATGTCCGTCCGTCCGTCCGTCCGTCCGTCCGTAGGCACGATAACTCAAAAAATAATGGAGCTATCTTGATGAAATTTTAACTGTAGGTTACTAGGACTGAAAGTACGGCGGGGATTGCATATGGGCGAAATCGGCCCATGGGTTCGGATTTTGGACCTTTTAATCGATCGAAGGGCTAACGAACATATATAAAAAATCACGATAACTTAACAACTAATGACGCTATCTTCATCAAATTTGTACTGTAGGTTACTAGTAATAAAACTACTTCGGGGATTGTGTAAGGTCGGGATTGGACCATGGGTTCGGAACCTAGAACTTTTTGATCGAATTTAGGCCAAACGAGCATAATTCCGAAACCAATGAAGATGGAACCCCCAAATTTGGTATCAGGGTGTCCCTTCCTATTTCCTAAGTGTCTTGGGAATTTGGGCCCCATTGGAGTAGTGGGTCGGGGACCAGCCACACATTTCCGAAGACCTTAAAGCATATCTTTAAAATTAATAAAGATAACAACTTGAAAAAATGTAGAAGCTTCCAATTTGCCACAAGAGCGTTCTTTGCTATCTCTTGCGTGTTCCCTTAATTTGGGATCAATGGGAGAGGTGGTGCAGTACCCCTCTCAGACCTCCCAAGTTTTAAAAGCTTATAATCGGAATTACTAAAAATAGTTACTTAAAATTAAGATAGACCGTTCAAATTGTGTACAAGGGTTAACTAGTACTATAAGTAAAGCGGGGGCTGAATAAGGGCGAAATCAGCCCATGGGTTCGGATTCTGGACCTTTTAGTCGTTGTCAGGGATAACGAACATATATTAAAAATCACGATAACTCAACCACTAATGAGTCTATCTTCATGAAATTTGTGCTGTAGGTTATTGGTAATGAAACTACGGCGGTGATTACGTACGGTGAGGATTGGACAATGGGTTCGGAACTGAGAACTTTTTGATCGAATTTAGGCCAAACTAGCGTAATTCCGAAACCAATGAAGATATAACCTCCAAATTTGGTAGCAGGGTGTCCCTTCCTATTGCGTAAGTGTCTTTGAAATTTGGGCCCCATTGGACTAGTGGGTCGGGGACCAGCCACTCAGTTCCGAGGACCTTAAAGCATTTTTTCGAAATTAATAAAAATTGTAACTTGAAACAAATCTAGAAGCTTCAAATTTGGCCCAGGGTGTTCTTTACTATTTCTTGCGTGCCCCCCTTATTTGGGATCATTTGGAGTGGTGGTTCAGGACCTCTCTTAGAGCCTCAAATGTGTAAAAGCTTATCATCGAAATTAATAAAACTAGTAACTTAAAATTAAGATAGAACGTTCCAATTGTATACAAGGGTTAACTAGTATTGAAAGTATGACGGGACTGCATATAACAAACATATATCTTAAAAACACCATAACTCAAAAAATAATGCCGGTATTTTGACGAAATTTAACACTAGGTTACTAGTAATGAAAGTACCATGTGAATTGTTTGTGGTCAAGTTTAATTTCGAAGCCAAAGAATATATTTCCTATGTTCTATGTGTCTCCGAAATCTAGACTTGATTGTAGTGGTTCAGCTATGTTCAAAGGTACTTGCTGCAATTATGTAAAATTTATTTTTATATTTAAATGAATTATATGAAAAGGTGTAAATTTGTAATTGTATTTTAGAAAAACATTTATTGCATATTTTGCGTTTATAAGCTTTTCTATTAGGTATATAAACTAACCATTTAAAATAATTGCGATTTTTAAAAATTTGGATTATTAAATATATTATGCTTTGATTATCTTTTTATCACAAAGTTTAATAATTAGAATTTTTTTATTTTGTAATTGAATTTATTCCAAATATATTTTCATTTATTTCAAGTTTGTTTGTTTTTTAATATTTTTAAATAGAAAAATTAGTAAGAATTTGTAATATTTTTTAATAGATAGTGTAATTAGAAAATGTTTTTAGTATTATAAAGTTAATTTGGTTAGCTATGACTTACGATCAAATTAATAACAGCTTTTATGGTGTTAAAATGACTTATGGATATGTCCTTAAATTTGAACCCAATAGGTGTAGGGTATTTCTAAGTCGGTTGCACCGACTGACTGTTGCTTTACTTGTTTTTCCTTAAAATCTTAATTTTTATATTTTCAAAATTAGTTTTTTTACCATTAATAAAATCAGTTGGTCTTACTTGGGTTGTAGAACGCATGGTCTTGTTATAAGCTTCTACAGCTTTTAGGACTTTACTTTCCGTATCAAGATCAGGTTCTGTTATGTTCAAAATTCTTATATGTTCGGTTATAGTGCCATGAGCTCTCTCTATGTCACTGTTACCGGTATGACTTTTCGAAGATGTTAAATGAATTTCAATATTTTCGAGTCTACAGAAATCTTTTAGATTAAGACTGTTGAATTCATTATCGAATACAAATTTTTTGGGTTTACCAAATAGAGAATTTCGCAGTTTTAATGCTTGAATGATTGTTATACTATTTCGATCGAGAAGTTTTATTATTGAAATATGCTTTGTGAATTTATCAATTGTACTTAAAAATATTTGTTTTTTCAGGTAAAATGTGTCACCATGGACAATTTCGTTTGATTCGGACGGACTTTCGGAAATTTGGAATTTATATTGGTTCGGATTCCTGTCATGTTTAGCTAGATTGCAAGCATCGCAATTATTAATATATTTATAAATAAAGTCTTTTAATTTTGGAATATAATAATGGTCTTTTATTTCATTAAAGTTTTCTAATATGCCACGATGGTTTGTATTTTCATGAATTTTTTTTATTATCTCTATCATTTCTTCTTCACTATCAATTTCTCTAGCGATTTTTGAACATTTGACAAATTTAATTTTTCTACAATTACTAAACAATTCTATTAACTTTCTTTGTAGTATGTCATATTTATTATCTTCTAATTCTGAATATATGGCTGTTATACCTGTTTTAATAAAACATCTAAAAAAGTTATTCAAATAATCTTCATTAAATAAATCTGCTTCGCATATAAATAATTTTCTATATTTTTTATATTTAATTTCAAATTCTTTTGTTTTGGTTTTAGTTAAATGAATTTGTGTAAGATATTTATTTATAATGTTGTCTACAATTGGAATGTGGTCATCTAGATCTTCGATGCCACTATGGATTGTAGCCATATCGCTTTTTCTATAAAAATTTTTATTTTGAAATTCTGTATTATTTATCTCATGTTTGTCATTATCTATCCTACTTAAAAAATCTGCTACCTTGTTATCTTTGCCTTTAATATACTCGACGTCAAATTCAAATTCGTTGAGCCTAATCTTCCATCTTTGAAGTTTTGAATTTGACTCCTTTAGAGAATGTAGCCATGTCAAGGGTTTGTGGTCTGTTCTTATAGTGAACTTGGTACCGTAGAGGTATGGTAGAAATATTTTGTTGACCTAATTATCGCCAACAATTCTTTTTCGGTAGCACTATAATGAATTTCGTGCTCATTTAACGTTCTACTGGCATATGAAATTGGATGGCCATTTTGCGATAAAACAGCTCCAATTGCATAATTACTTGCGTCAGTATTTAACACGAATTTTTGATGAAAATTAGGATATTTTAATATCGGATCTTTACTAATTATGTCTTTCAATTTATTAAATGCTTCTATATACTTTGGATTATTTATGTCAACTTTGTTATTTTTCTTTAAACAGTGAGTTAATGGTTGGGCTATTTTCGCGTAGTCTTTAATAAACTTGCGATAATATCCCGTAATTCCTAGAAAACTTTTAATGGCTTTTTGAGTAGTTGGTAATTTAAGTTTTTTTATTGTTTCAATTTTACTAGGATTTGGTTTGATACCCTTATGTGTTAAAAGATGTCCTAAATATTCTGATTCTTTTGCGAAAAATAAACATTTGTCAATCAATTGTTGAGAAATATTGAGCCTTTCCCAACTTGTCGAATAATGACTCTATATTGGGAATGGGAAATTTGTCGTCTATAGTTATTTCATTTAATTTTCTATAGTCGACAACAATTCTCCATTTTCGTATTCCTGATTGGTCCAATTTCTTCGGGACCACCCAAATAAAGGAACTATATGGTGAATTGCTT
The DNA here is from genome assembly GCA_963082915.1 of Dolichopus griseipennis. NCBI lineage: Eukaryota > Metazoa > Arthropoda > Insecta > Diptera > Dolichopodidae > Dolichopus > Dolichopus griseipennis. The sequence goes on along the minus strand of OY720441.1, from coordinate 248,369,245 downwards.
GGCTTAATTATCCCTTGACTCAACATTTCAGAAATTTGCCTTTCCACCTTCCTTTCATGAATTTTAGGGAATCGGTAAATTTTTGAATATATTGGTTTACTATGAGTTGTTATAATTTGATGTTTTATGCTAGTAACGTTTGTCAGTTGTTGTCCTTCTTGGTAAAATAAATCTGTATTTTTGTCTTTTTTAGAATTAATTTTTCTTCGTTATTAAGGTGACTTGTTTTTATATGTTCAAAAAGATTTTTAGAATTTAAATCTATTGGATAAAGTTGATGAATTTCATCAAATGGGCATGAATCTATAAATTTAGTTGTTTTACCCATAATTTCTATGGAATTATTTTCAAAATCAATTTTTGCACCGATTGCTCTTAGGATATTTTGACCTAGAATAGCTTTGAATTTTTTATTATTTAAATTTAGTAATTTCCAAAACATATTGGCTTGGTGGTTGAATTCGTTAGGAACTTCTGTAATGATCTCTTCGAAAATTTTTGTTTTCCCGACTAAAGTTAATATTTCTATTGGTGGTTTTATTTTTGTTCTTTTAATGTTTGGAAATGAATTTTTATTTATTATCGACATTGTAGCACCGGTATCTATCAGATATTTAATTTTTTTATTATTTATATTTAGCTCAACTTTCGGTAAAGCAGTTTCTGGGGGGCCAATAGAAAATTTTCTTCTTGACTTGGTGTTTCTACAACCTCCATTGGTTCTACATTATTTTTAGAAATTTGTTGAGAACCCCGAGGGTTGTTTGAATAATTATTTCTACTACTAAAATTACCACTTCTATTTTATTGAATGAATTATTTCTAGAATTTATAGAGTTATTCTTATTATACCGTTGATTGTTATTATTATTATTAAACCGGTTGTTATTATTATGATTTGTATTATAGTTATTATTATAATTGTTATAATTATTAAACCGGTTGTTATTATTATGATTTTTATTATAATTATTATTATAATTGTTATAATTATTAAACCGGTTGTTATTATTATGATTTTTATTATAATTATTATTTATTATTATTTCGCGTATTAGTTTTATTTAAATTACCGTTAAAACGACCATTGAAATTATTTTTATTTTTGTTTTCATAATTACTAATGCCCGTTTGGAGGAGCTGATAATAAGCGTCCTCCAAATTGGTTACATTCTTTGTTCTTAAAAACATGCTATCATTTCGAGAAATTTTGTTTAAAAAGTAACTTGTCCTATTACTTTACCTGCCCAATTTTACTTTTAGACTCGTAGCTTCAGTAGATTCACAGTTATTGAATCGAAAACTTTGTATGGCAGCCCCCGAAAATGGGGCCGTAACATTTTGAAACTTCATAGAATTGCTCGATTCATTATATAACTAACCGTGTGTTATTTTCATCCTCGTAGTATAATTAGTTTTGAAGAAATTCGTATTGGTGCAAAGAAGTTGAGTGGCAGCCCCCCGAAAATGGGGCCTAAAATTTTGAAAATTCATATAAGTGCCGGAGTCATTATAAAACTAAATTTGTGTAATTTTCATCCTCGTAGTATAATTAGTTTTGAAGAAATTCATACTGGTGCAAAAAAGTTGTAGGGCAGCTCCCTGAAGCCTTGGTCCGATTTTAACCAAAAACAATAGGGAACCTAGAAATTGTCTAAAAGTGACTTTGTGTGAATTTCAAGACTCTAGCACTTTTAGTTTTTGGGTTATCGTACTGACACACGGACGGACGGACAGACACACATAGCTAGATCGACTCACTTTTCGATTCCCTTGACACTATATCTAGCTCGTCTAGATCGATGCGTTACAAACGGAGGAGCAATTTTAATATACCCGATGTCATATATGTATGCAAATTTTAGGTTCGGATTCCTTCCTTTTATTAATATTATAAAAATTATACAAAACGTTGTATTTAAATATATAACAATTTTGTTCGTATGTATTTCAGAATTTATAGATTTAATTTCTTCGTTATTTTCAATTTGTTTTATATTAAGTGTTTTCAAATTTACTGTTAGGTTTACATTTTTTAAAGTTAGATAATTTGGAATGACCAATTTTTCCTTATATTCTATTTGTTTATTAGAAAATTTTGAATTGTTAATGTTTATAGTACAATTTTCAAAAAATATAATATAATTTTTGTTTAGAATAAATTCTATTTTATTACAATCACTAATCAGTTTTACATTTTTTGCATTTATTACTAATACTATACCAATGTCAATTTCTATTATTTCAAAAAGATTTACTATATTTTTAGAACAATAATTGTCGTGTGATTTATTTATTAAATTTGATAAACATTTTGAAACTGGTTTTAATTTGTTCTTATATTTTTCCTCGTTATGATAGAATGTTTTATTATCAAAAGTAATAACGTTTGAGATATCTATGGAAATTTGCTCAAATTTTTAATTTGGAACAGCGATTATTTTAAAACTATTTGCTTTTTGTTCGCTTATTTTAGGGATTTGTAAAATGAAAATTAATGTATTATTTCTAGTAGCTACGGAGCTTTTTAATTCTTGAATCTTGAAAATGTCAATGTTATAATCATCGATTTCTTCTGGAGTTAGAATTGGTCTTATCATTGTTTGATGTTTTGCGAACATTACATTTTCCTGTATTTTCTCGATTTCGTCGTTTAAAAGATTTATGTCGGAAAGAATGTTTAAATATTGTAATTGGTTTAATACATTTCTATGATCGTTTGAAACGTAATTTGAAATTTTTTCTATAATTAAATTGGTTTGATTTATGTTATTTTTTAAAGTATTAATATTGTCTTGAATTGTAGAGTTTATTTTAATTTCTTTATTAGTTGTTGTTATTAAGTTTTTATTATCTCCGTCAATTAATTTTAAATGGTTTTCGATTTCTATTTTATCTTCTTGATCCATAGTGCCGAAGATAAATTTTAACAAAGAGCCGCCGATATTTATTAAGGCTCTTTTATGTCTTAAAGGTATAAGAGTTTTAAATGAATGTTTAACTTTATTTATTCTATTTTGCAATATTTTATATGAATTTTTATTAGTATAAATTTGATACGAATTGGTAATTTGGTTTTCTATTATATTTATTAATTGTTCGATTTCGTTTAGGTTAATAATATGATTGATTTTATCGTAACTATCTATTATTTCAACGGAATTTTGTTGTATTATGGTATAACCTGCTTCAGTATCCAGTTTAGTCACGGTGATTGTTGCTTGACATGGCGTTATCATTATTATTGTTAGGATTATTGTAATTATTTTTAGTACCTGTAAATTTAAATTTTCTTTTAGTACGAATTGGGTGAATGTTGTGATTTTTATTATCGATAATTTTATTATTATTTATATTAATTTTAATTTTTTTATATTTTGGTAATTCTTTGTATCTTACAATAGCGGGATTGTTTACTAAGATTTCGTTAGTATTTGGTAATTGAAAATGTTTCTTGTTTCCGTTTAATTTATTAATAATTTTTTCTTTTTTTTCCTTAAAATCTTAATTTTTATATTTTCAAAATTAGTTATTTTACCATTAATAAAATCAGTTGGTCTTACTTGGGTTGTAGAACGCATGGTCTTGTTATAAGCTTCTACAGCTTTTAGGACTTTACTTTCCGTATCAAGATCAGGTTCTGTTATGTTCAAAATTCTTATATGTTCGGTTATAGTGCCATGAGCTCTCTCTATGTCACTGTTACCGGTATGACTTTTCGAAGATGTTAAATGAATTTCAATATTTTCGAGTCTACAGAAATCTTTTAGATTAAGACTGTTGAATTCATTATCGAATACAAATTTTTTGGGTTTACCAAATAGAGAATTTCGCAGTTTTAATGCTTGAATGATTGTTATACTATTTCGATCGAGAAGTTTTATTATTGAAATATGCTTTGTGAATTTATCAATTGTACTTAAAAATATTTGTTTTTTCAGGTAAAATGTGTCACCATGGACAATTTCGTTTGATTCGGACGGACTTTCGGAAATTTGGAATTTAAATTGGTTCGGATTCCTGTCATGTTTAGCTAGATTGCAAGCATCGCAATTATTAATATATTTATAAATAAAGTCTTTTAATTTTGGAATATAATAATGGTCTTTTATTTCATTAAAGTTTTCTAATATGCCACGATGGTTTGTATTTTCATGAATTTTTTTATTATCTCTATCATTTCTTCTTCACTATCAATTTCTCTAGCGATTTTTGAACATTTGACAAATTTAATTTTTCTACAATTACTAAACAATTCTATTAACTTTCTTTGTAGTATGTCATATTTATTATCTTCTAATTCTGAATATATGGCTGTTATACCTGTTTTAATAAAACGTCTAAAAAAGTTATTCAAATAATCTTCATTAAATAAATCTGCTTCGCATATAAATAATTTTCTATATTTTTTATATTTAATTTCAAATTCTTTTGTTTTGGTTTTAGTTAAATGAATTTGTGTAAGATATTTATTTATAATGTTGTCTACAATTGGAATGTGGTCATCTAGATCTTCGATGCCACTATGGATTGTAGCCATATCGCTTTTTCTATAAAAATTTTTATTTTGAAATTCTGTATTATTTATCTCATGTTTGTCATTATCTATCCTACTTAAAAAATCTGCTACCTTGTTATCTTTGCCTTTAATATACTCGACGTCAAATTCAAATTCGTTGAGCCTAATCTTCCATCTTTGAAGTTTTGAATTTGACTCCTTTAGAGAATGTAGCCATGTCAAGGGTTTGTGGTCTGTTCTTATAGTGAACTTGGTACCGTAGAGGTATGGTAGAAAATATTTTGTTGACCTAATTATCGCCAACAATTCTTTTTCGGTAGCACTATAATGAATTTCGTGCTCATTTAACGTTCTACTGGCATATGAAATTGGATGGCCATTTTGCGATAAAACAGCTCCAATTGCATAATTACTTGCGTCAGTATTTAACACGAATTTTTGATGAAAATTAGGATATTTTAATATCGGATCTTTACTAATTATGTCTTTCAATTTATTAAATGCTTCTATATACTTTGGATTATTTATGTCAACTTTGTTATTTTTCTTTAAACAGTGAGTTAATGGTTGGGCTATTTTCGCGTAGTCTTTAATAAACTTGCGATAATATCCCGTAATTCCTAGAAAACTTTTAATGGCTTTTTGAGTAGTTGGTAATTTAAGTTTTTTTATTGTTTCAATTTTACTAGGATTTGGTTTGATACCCTTATGTGTTAAAAGATGTCCTAAATATTCTGATTCTTTTGCGAAAAATAAACATTTGTCAATCAATTGTTGAGAAATATTGAGGCTTTCCCAACTTGTCGAATAATGACTCTATATTGGGAATGGGAAATTTGTCGTCTATAGTTATTTCATTTAATTTTCTATAGTCGACAACAATTCTCCATTTTCGTATTCCTGATTGGTCCAATTTCTTCGGGACCACCCAAATAGGGGAACTATATGGTGAATTGCTTGGCTTAATTATCCCTTGACTCAACATTTCAGAAATTTGCCTTTCCACCTCCCTTTCATGAATTTTAGGGAATCGGTAAATTTTTGAATATATTGGTTTACTATGAGTTGTTATAATTTGATGTTTTATGCTAGTAACATTTGTCAGTTGTTGTCCTTCTTGGTAAAATAAATCTGTATTTTTGTCTTTTTTAGAATTAATTTTTCTTCGTTATTAAGGTGACTTGTTTTTATATGTTCAAAAAGATTTTTAGAATTTAAATCTATTGGATAAAGTTGATGAATTTCATCAAATGGGCATGAATCTATAAATTTAGTTGTTTTACCCATAATTTCTATGGAATTATTTTCAAAATCAATTTTTGCACCGATTGCTCTTAGGATATTTTGACCTAGAATAGCTTTGAATTTTTTATTATTTAAATTTAGTAATTTCCAAACCATATTGGCTTGGTGGTTGAATTCGTTAGGAACTTCTGTAATGATCTCTTCGAAAATTTTTGTTTTCCCGACTAAAGTTAATATTTCTATTGGTGGTTTTATTTTTGTTCTTTTAATGTTTGGAAATGAATTTTTATTTATTATCGACATTGTAGCACCGGTATCTATCAGATATTTAATTTTTTTATTATTTATATTTAGCTCAACTATCGGTAAAGCAGTTTCTGGGGGGCCAATAGAAAATTTTCTTCTTGACTTGGTGTTTCTACAACCTGCATTGGTTCTACATTATTGTTAGAAATTTGTTGAGAACCCCGAGGGTTGTTTGAATAATTATTTCTACTACTAAAATTACCACTTCTATTTTATTGAATGAATTATTTCTAGAATTTATAGAGTTATTATTATTATACCGTTGATTGTTATTATTATTAATAAACCGGTTGTTATTATTATGATTTGTATTATAGTTATTATTATAATTGTTATAATTATTAAACCGGTTGTTATTATTATGATTTTTATTATAATTATTATTATAATTGTTATAATTATTAAACCGGTTGTTATTATTATGATTTTTATTATAATTATTATTTATTATTATTTCGCGTATTAGTTTTATTTAAATTACCGTTAAAACGACCATTGAAATTATTTTTATTTTTGTTTTCATAATTACTAATGCCCGTTTGGAGGAGCTGATAATAAGCGTCCTCCAAATTGGTTACATTCTTTGTTCTTAAAAACATGCTATCATTTCGAGAAATTTTGTTTAAAAATTTTTCTAATATAGAAATTTCATTGTTACTTGGATTAAATTCAATAGGTTTTGAATCATCCAGTTTATATTTTAAATTAAGACTATCTAATATTGTTAGTAAAGAATTAAAATATTGACTTACATTACTATATTGAATGGAGTCAGCTTTTTCCTTTAATTTTAGGTAACTATCTTGGATGCCAAATGATCTTTTTAAATTTTCCTTAATTTGATCCCACGTTGCATTTGTTATTCTTCGTATAGATACTGCAGCTGGTCCCTGGATTTTATTGTACAAGATGTTTTCTAAATAGGCTTTCGTTGTTGTGTCAGGAGCCATATTTGTAATTTGCTCGATTTCACGAATGAAGCTGGACAATTCAAATGAGTCGTCACCCCGAAATATTGGGACGGCTCTTGCCTCGTGGATTAATTCATGGACTGTAATTGAAGCACTATTTTGTTGAGGAGTTGCCATGTTTTTATTAAAATTTTGTTGAATGTTTTTAAGTTGTTTAATATATGTTTCACTAGTATTTTCACTTTCTTTAGTTTTTGGTTTTATATAAGGGTTCATATATTGTTTTTGTTATTATATTTATTTTATTTTAATTTAATTTTTTTTTTCTTAAATTACCCCTTTGTTCTTAAAAAAGAAAATTAACACTTGATAGTTTAAATATAAATATTGTTTTAAGATTATTCTTATTCACTTTATTATTTATATATGTTTTTAAACTTTGTATTAATTTGGGCAATCCTACCGACTGCGCCAATTTTAGGTTCGGATTCCTTCCTTTTTTAAATAAAAAAAACTAAAATTGATTTAACAACAAAAACTTAAATTTTATTTATATTTTATTTTAAATTTTACAAAATTGATTTAACAACAAAAACTTAAATTTTATTTATATTTTATTTAAATTTTATTTATAATAATTAATATTTTTTTAGAAGCTAGAACTTATTACTTCAAAGACTAAAATGTAACTGCCACGAATAAAAAGTAACATCACATAAATTTGTAATATGATACCAATGGAATTTTTATTACTTACTTTAAGTAATAACTGTACTAACATTTTAATGAATTAACTGTACTAACGTGAATTATGATTAGTAAGCAAAAACGTGTTTCGAAATGTTCTTTAATTAAAATGAATAAGTATTCGGTATCCGGCTAGTTTATCGCAATAAATTCACAGCAAAGTTCATCGCAAGCAATTCATCGTAAGCAATTCATCGCAAGGAAATATTTATCGCGAAGTTTATTGCGATGAATATCCGATACCTAATGTAATATTGGATTTTAGAGTTGAATTCTAAATCAGGATTACCGCTTTTTCCAGAATATTTATATGTGTGTTTGTATATACAATGTTAGAAAAAAAAAAATCGTTAAATAAAAACCAAAGTTAAATAATTAAATAATAATAAATTGCTTACGATGAATTGCTTGCGATGAATTCCATCGCGATGAATTGCTTGCGATGAAGTCCATGCGATTGTTCTGGCTACCACAGTTAAATAATTAAATAATAATTAATTGCTTACGATGAATTGCTTGCGATGAATTCCATCGCGATGAATTGCTTGCGATAAACGAGCCTAGAATCAAATATTCAATTGTAGAATACTAGCAGATTTACCCGGCGTTGCCCAGAAGCTTGCAAATTGTAAAAACGCAAGCTTCAGCCAATTTTTTGAAATACTACTTTGCTTATAAATGAAGCCACAAAAAAATATTTGTGGAGTTCCGTTAACCCATCGTGGCCCAACAGCTTTTTATAGGTTTTTTCGTTGCTTTGTTATATATATTAGAAATGATTTAACAGATTAACTTCAAATTTTGTATATGTGTTCTTCTTTGAAAATGAAGTTCATTTCTAACAGACTTGGACAGGGGTTAACCTGTCGACCCGACGATTGTTCATAAAAAAATTTGTTAGTAAATTACGTCCAATTTCTGAAAGTAGGTACAACTTCTTTGAATTAGGGGAATGCTTAAAAAAATGTTTTGTCGAGTTCTTTTAACCGATTGCGAAACAAAAACTTTAAAAACAGTTTGAACGATTATCTCTAATTTTTCTATACATGGTGCTTCTTGAGAATTTGGTGCTCCTTGACGATAGAGTTGAGGATGTTAGGTTCCCGGCGAATAATGTTAACTGAATTAAAATGACTATTGGTCAAATGGGGATACTAAGTTTGCCATTATGTCATTATACTATGTCAATAGTAGTTATCTTGAATTGCCACCGTTTGAATAAAATATAGTCGATGGTTTAGAAAAGGTTTAAAAATTTGCTTTTCAACTTATATTTTGTTTAGTACTCACCTGAAAGTTGTAATACACTCTTCCTCGTTTTTTTATGATTTGATGAGAGAAATGTAGGCTTATTTTTTGGAAAAACTGTTTTAAAATACTATGTTTTTAAGCATTATATATAAGAAATTGAATTTTTGATTTTTAGATTTCATTTGAAGAAAACTGAAAATTTCATTGAATCTTTGTTCAAAACGCACAAACAGGTCAAAACCAAATTAACCATGTGGGTTTTAATTAAAATGCTGGTACAAAATTTTCAATAAAATACTTTTAATCGTATAAGAAAATAAAATTTATAGAAAACTTCATGGCGTCGTCGTGGAAAACGGGTTAATCGAATTAACTTAAACTTTTTGCAGCCTCTCTTTAGACTGCAAAATCAACCTGTAAAATTGGACACAAATCGAAAACACAAAATTTTTTGAAAGTCCGCCAGGCCGACATGGGTTAAATTATTCGAACCAAATTTATACAACTAATTTCGGTTGCTAAGAGAACATTTGTGCAAAATTTCAAGTTAATTCGTCAAACGGTTTTGACTCGAAATCAAAAACATTGAAAAAGCTTCTTTGCGCCCTCGTGCCCAAACGGGTTAACCGAACTCAACAAAAATTTGTGCCAGATTCTATTGTTGACTGCGAAACCACCTTGTAAAATTGGACACAAATCGGAAATACAAAATTTTTTGGAAGCCCGCCGGGTCGAAATGGGTTAATATTTTCGAACCATCTTTATACAACTAATTCCGTTTGCTAAGAGGAAGATTTGTGCAAAATTTCAAGTCAATCGGTAAACTGTTTCGGCTCGACATCAAAAACATTGAAAAACCTTCATTGCGCCCTCGTGCCCAAACGGGTTAACCGAACCCAACAAAATTTTGAGCCAGCCTCTCTTTTTGACTGCAAAACCACTCTGTAAAATTGGACACAAATCGGAAACACAAAATTTTTTGGAAGCTCGCCGGGCCGAAAGGGGTTAATTTATTCCAACCAGCTTTATAACATTAATTCCGTTTAATAAGAAGAACATTCGTGCAAAATTTCAAGTTAATCGGTCAAACCGTTTCGACACGACATCAAAAAAACGAAAAAGCTTAAAACGGCTCTGGAGCCGCAACCTGTTGACTTATAAAAATGCGACATAGCCTATTTCACCCCCCGGACTCCCAAAATTATTCCTCTAAAATTTGGTGTCAATCGGACCAGTGGTTTTCACGTGAATCCTGGACAAACAAACAACAAACAAACAAATTTTCTTCTTTATATATTAGATTTATATGAAAGAAAATATTTAAGGAATTTTTATGGGAAAGTTTTTAGTATTGAAGTATTTGTTGGTTCAATAGACGAATATGTAACTTGCACGGGTATAAATAACTTAAACTAAAATTAAAAAGAATTAAAAAATTTCAAAATCAAACATAACAAGGTAAACACATAAATTAAATGTTTATGTTGGACATTTTATGCGTATGATTGGTTATGACTATTATAATTAGGGTTATGATTTTGTATATCATAGGTAATCATATCGATTATTTATTGAAAGCTCATATGACATCATATGTCTATTATAATAGGTATTCTTATAAATATACTTCACACAATAATAATGATGGCAATACTCATACCTTTAAATTTATTATTATGCATCCCCTACACGGCCTTTTCAACTTGGAACGCGAAGTTGAATAGGTTGCATAACCTATATAATAAAATTATAAATTGTGAAAATTTTATTTTTTCTTTTTCCTTAACACCAAATTTTAGAAAACGAAGAATATAAAATTCAACATTGTAAATGTACAAACATACACATTCGTAACAAAATACAAAACGGGTTTTTTAAGAAATAGTGGCAAACATATAAGAGAACCAAAACGTTTAATTTAAATTATGAGTGTAGTATAAAATTGTTCCATGGGCTGTCAATGTTCTTTTTTGTGTAAGAAAGTACAATTTTATTTAAATTTACTCGGATTTGGTACGATTTTAGTCTTACACAATAACAACATTTCATCAAATAATTTATTAGTAATTTTATAAAACGTCAAATATCGGAACTGGTCTATATACATAAACTTGACAGTTGCGAATTAAAAATAATGCTTTTTCTATTTTTTAACTGAAATAAACTTCACGAATGATAATTCTAGAGTACCCCTTCCTTACAAGCATGGAAAGCATGCTATAAAAAGTAGCGGATCCTGTAGAATTTGAAGGAATTTCAAATCTTATTAAAAGCTTTCCGGTAATGGATTCATTATTGCCGTGCGACGACCGGAAAAATATTTATCATCTGATTTATCAATAGCAAAAATATGCAACTTTTATTACGAAAAGGTATCAAATCCTCTTAAAATTAATATGTATCGTAAAATATTTAATACGGAGTTTAATTTTTCATTTTATAAGCCAAAAAAGGATTTATGCAGTCAGTGTGTCATATATAAAACATTAGATAAACCAACTAAAGAAGAACCAAAGAAGCAAATTAGACATGAAAATGCAAAGAATATGAGTAAAGATAAGAAAACCCAAGACCAATCAAACATAGATCAAAACATTGTGTAATATATTATGATCTTCAAAATGCTTTCAATTTCAATTTACTCAATTGGCGTTTTATAAAATTATATACATCAATTCTATGATATTTTTTCGTGGTGTAAGGCTAATCTTAATATATAAAGAAGAAAATTTGTTTGTTTATTTGTTTGTTTGTTTGTTTGTTTGTTTGTCCAGGATTCACGTGAAAACCACTGGTCCGATTGACACCAAATTTTAGAGGAATAATTTTGGGAGTCCGGGGGGTGACATAGGCTATGTCGCATTTTTATAAGTCAGCGGGTTGCGGCTCCAGAGCCGTTATAAGCTTTTTCGTTTTTTTAATGTCGAGTCGAAACGGTTTGACCGATTCACTTGAAATTTTGCACGAATGTTCTTCTTATTAAACGGAATTAATGGTATAAAGTTGGTTGGAATAAATTAACCCCTTTCGGCCCGGCGGGCTTCCAAAAAATTTTGTGTTTCCGATTTGTGTCCAATTTTACAGGGTGGTTTTGCAGTCAAAAAGAGAGGCTGGCACAAATTTTTGTTGGGTTCGGTTAACCCGTTTGGGCACGAGAGCGCAATGAAGCTTTTTCAATGTTTTTGATGTCGAGCCGAAACAGTTTGACCGATTGACTTGAAATTTTGCACAAATCTTCCTCTTAGCAAACGGAATTAGTTGTATAAAGATGGTTCGAAAATATTAACCCATTTCGGTCCGGCGGGCTTCCAAAAAATTATTTGTTTCCGATTTGTGTCCAATTTTAAGGGGTGGTTTTGCAGTCGAAAAGAAAGGCTGGCACAAATTTTTGTTGGGTTTGGTTAACCCCTTTGGGCACGATAGCCCAATGAAGCTTTTTCAATGTTTTTGATGTCGAGTCAAAACGGTTTGACTGATTGACTTGAAATTTTGTACAAATGTTCCTCTTAGCAACCGCAATTAGTTGTATAAATTTGGTTGGAATAATTTAACCCATTTCGACGTGGCGGGCTTCCAAAAAATTTTGTATTTCCGATTTGTGTCCAATTTTACAAGGTGGTTTCGCAGTCGACGATAGAGTCTGGCACAAATTTTTGTTGAGTTCGGTTAACCCGTTTGGGCACGAGGGCGCAAAAAAGCTTTTTCAATGTTTTTGATTTCGAGTCAAAACCGTTTGATAAATTGACTTGTAATTTTGCACAAATGTTCCTCTTAGCAACCGCAATTAGTTGTATAAATTTGGTTGGAATAATTTAACCCATGTCGGCCTGGCGGACTTTCAAAAAATTTTGTGTTTTCGATTTGTGTCCAATTTTACAGGTTGATTTTGCAGTCTAAAGAGAGGCTGCAAAAAGTTTTAGTTAATTCGATTAACCCGTTTTCCACGACGACGCCATGAAGTTTTCTATAAATTTTATTTTCTTATACGATTAAAAGTATTTTATTGAAAATTTTGTACCAACATTTTAATTAAAACCCACATGGTTAATTTGGTTTTGACCTGTTTGTGCGTTTTGAACAAAGATTCAATGAAATTTTCAGTTTTCTTCAAATGAAATCTAAAAATCAAAAAATTCAATTTCTTATGTATAATGCTTAAAAACATAGTATTTTAAAACAGTTTTTCCAAAAAATAAGCCTACATTTCTCTCATCAAATCATAAAAAAACGAGGAAGAGCGTATTACAACTTTCAGGTGAGTACTAAACAAAATACAGGTTGAAAAGCAAATTTTTAAATCTTTTCTAAACCATCGACTATATTTTATTCAAACGTTGGCAATTCAAGATAACTACTATTGACATAGTATAATGACATAATGGCAAACTTAGTATCCCCATTTGACCAATAGTCATTTTAATTCAGTTAACATTATTCGCCGGGAACCTAACATCCTCAACTCTATCGTCAAGGAGCACCAAATTCTCAAGAAGCACCATGTATAGAAAAATTAGAGATAATCGTTCAAACTGTTTTTTAAAGTTTTTGTTTCGCAATCGGTTAAAAGAACTCGACAAAACATTTTTTTAAGCATTCCCCTAATTCAAAGAAGTTGTACCTACTTTCAGAAATTGGACGTAATTTACTTACAAATTTTTTTTTGAACAATCGTCGGGTCGACAGGGGTTAACAATTTCCAAGTCTGTTAGTAAATTGAACTTCATTTTCAAAGAAGAACACATATACAAAATTTGAAGTTAATCGGTTAAATAATTTCTAATATATATAACAAAGCAACGAAAAAACCTATAAAAAGCTATTGGGCTATGATGGGTTAACGGAACTCTACAAATATTTTTTGTCGCTTCATTTATAAGCAAAGTAGTATTTCAAAAAACTGGCTGAAGCTTGCGTTTTTACAATTTGCAAGCTTCCGGGCAACGCCGGGTAAATCTGCTAGTCTAATATATAAAGAAGAAAATTTGTTTGTTTATTTGTTTGTTTGTTTGTGCAGGATTCACGTGAAAACCACTGGTCCGATTGACACCAAATTTTAGAGGAATAATTTTGGAGCCCGGGGGTGACATAGGCTATGTCGCATTTTTATAAGTCAACAGGTTGCGGCTCCAGAGCCGTTTTAAGCTTTTTCATTTTTTTGATGCCGAGTCGAAACGGTTTGACCGATTAACTTGAAATTTTGCACGAATGTTCTTCTTATTAAACGGAATTAATGGTATAAAGTTGGTAGAAATAAATTAACCCCTTTCGGCCCGGCGGGCTTCCAAAAAATTTTGTGTTTCCGATTTGTGTCCAATTTTACAGGGTGGTTTTGCAGTCAAAAAGAGAGGCTGGCACAAATTTTTGTTGGGTTCGGTTAACCCGTTTGGGCACGAGGGCGCAATGAAGCTTTTTCAATGTTTTTGATGTCGAGCCGAAACAGTTTGACCGATTGACTTGAAATTTTGCACAAATCTTCCTCTTAGCAAACGGAATTAGTTGTATAAAGATGGTTCGAAAATATTAACCCATTTCGGCCCGGCGGGCTTCCAAAAAATTATTTGTTTCCGATTTGTGTCCAATTTTACAGGGTGGTTTTGCAGTCGAAAAGAAAGGCTGGCACAAATTTTGGTTGGGTTCGGTTAACCCGTTTGGGCACGAGGGCGCAATGAAGCTTTTTCAATGTTTTTGATGTCGAGCCGAAACAGTTTGACCGATTGACTTGAAATTTTGCACAAATCTTCCTCTTAGCAAACGGAATTATTTTTATACAGTTGCTTGGAATATATTAACCCATTTCGGCCTGGCGGGCTTTCAATATTTTTTTTGGCCGTTTGGGCAAGAGAGCGCAATGAAGCTTTTTCAATGTTTTTGTTGTTGAGCTTAAACGAACATTTTTTTCAGCTAATCTTGAACACATTTTTCAGCTAATCTTTATTAGCAAAGCTCAAAGGGTTAATTTGATTTTTATCATTTAACCCATTTTGTCACAAGGGTTCATTAAATTTGATCTCCTTAAAGAGTTCAATCTTTAATATAAATTTGTTTTTCTGTTGAAAAGGTTTAATCAATATGTTAAAAAAAAAACAATTGTTCGACTAACACAGTTCAAAGTTAACGCAAACATTGCATTATTTCCCAAGCTCACCAAAAAACATGATTGCGCTCTATTAACCCGTTTGGACCTAATGTATTTTTTTTTAATTTTTGTTGGCCTGCTTAACGGTCGAAAACAATATTTTTAAAACTTTTAACTCATGTCTATTTGTAATTTTGTAAAAGGTTTTGAATGCAAATTTCTAATCTTCTTCTAATATATAAAGAAGAAAATTTGTTTGTTTATTTGTTTGTTTATTTGTTTGTTTGTTTGTTTGTTTGTTTGTCCAGGATTCACGTGAAAACCACTGGTCCGATTGACACCAAATTTTAGAGGAATAATTTTGGGAGTCCGGGGGTGACATAGGCTATGTCGCATTTTTATAAGTCAGCAGGTTGCGGCTCCAGACCCGTTTTAAGCTTTTTCGTTTTTTTGATGTCGAGTCGAAACGGTTTGACCGATTCACTTCAAACTTTGCACAAATGTTCTTCTTATTACATGGAATTAATGGTATAAAGCTGGTTGGAATAAATTAACCCCTTTCGGGCCGGCGGGCTTCCAAAAAATTTTGTGTTTCCGATTTGTGTCCAATTTTACAGGGAGGTTTTGCAGTCAAAAAGAGAGGCTGGCACAAATTTTTGTTGGGTTCGGTTAACCCGTTTGGGCACGAGGGCGCAATGAAGCTTTTTCAATCTTTTTGATGTCGAGCCGAAACAGTTTGACCGATTGACTTGAAATTTTGCACAAATGTTCCTCTTAGCAACCGCAATTAGTTGCATAAATTTGGTTGGAATAAATTAAACCCTTTCGGCCCGGCGGGCTTCCAAAAAATTTTGTGTTTCCGATTTGTGTCCAATTTTACAAGGTGGTTTCGCAGTCGAAAATAAAGTCTGGCACAAATTTTTGTTGAGTTCGGTTAACCCGTTTGGGCACGAGGGTGCAAAGAAGCTTTTTCAATGTTTTTGATGTCGAGTCAAAACTGTTTGACCGATTGACTTGAAATTTTGCACAAATGTTCCTCTTAGCAACCGCATTTAGTTGTATAAATTTGGTTGGAATAAATTAACCCATTTCGGCCTGGCGGACTTTCAAAACATTTTGTGTTTTCGATTTGTGTCAAATTTTACAGGTTGATTTTGTAGTCTAAAAGAGAGGCTGCAAAATTTTTTAGTTAAGTTCGATTAACCCATTTTCCACGACGACGCTATGAAGTTTTCTATATATTTTATTTTCTTATACGATTAAAAGTATTTTATTGAAAATTTTGTACCAGCATTTTAATTAAAACCCACAGGGTTAATTTGGTTTTGACCTGTTTGTGCGTTTTGAACAAAGATTCAATGAAATTTTCAGTTTTCTTCAAATGAAATCTGAAAATCAAAAAATTCAATTTGTTATATATAATGCTTAAATACATAGTATTTTAAAACAGTTTTTCCAAAAAATAAGCCTACATTTCTCTCATAAAATCTTAAAAAAACGAGGAAGAGCGTATTACAACTTTCAGGACTAAACAAAATATAAGTTGAAAAGCGAATTTTTAAACCTTTTCTAAACCATCGACTATACTTTATTCAAGTGTTGGCAATTCAAGAAAACCCCTTTCGACCTATAGTCATTTTAATTCAGTCAACATTGTTCACCGGAAACCTACCATCCTCAACTATATCGTCAAGGAGCACCAAATTGTCAAGAAGCACCATGTATAGAAAAATTGGAGATAATCGTTCAAATTGTTTTGCAAACTGTTTTTTAAAGTTTTTGTTTCGCAATCGATTAAAAGAACTCGACAAACCTTTTTTTTAAGTATTCCCCTAATTCAAAGAAGTTGTACCTACTTTCAAAAATTGAACGTAATTTACTTACAAATTTTTTTTTTGAACAATCGTCGGGTCGGCAGGGGTTAACAACCTTCAATTCTGTTAGTAAATAGAACTTCAATTTCCAAGAAGAACACATATACGAAATTTGAAGTTAATCTGTTAAATCATTTCTAATATATAGCAAAGCAACGAAAAAACCTATAAAAAGCTGTTGGGCCACGATGGGTTAACGGAACTCCACAAATATTTTTTGTGGCATTTATAGGCAAAGTAGTATCTCAAAAAATTTTTACAATTTGCAAGCTTCCGGGCAACGCCGGGTAAATCTGCTAGTCTAATATATAAAGAAGAAAATTTGTTTGTTTGTTTGTTTGTCCAGGATTCACGTGAAAACCACTGGTCCGATTGACACCAAATTTTAGAGGAATAATTTTGGGAGTCCGGGGGGTGACATAGGCTATGTCGCATTTTTATAAGTCAACAGGTTGCGGCTCCAGAGCCGTTTTAAGCTTTTTCGTTTTTTTGATGTCGAGTCGAAAAGTGTTTTACCGATTAACTTGAAATTTTGCACGAATGTTCTTCTTATTAAACGGAATTAATGGTATAAAGTTGGTTGGAATAAATTAACCCCTTTCGGCCCGGCGGGCTTCGAAAAAATTTTGTGTTTCCGATTTGTGTCCAATTTTACAGGGTGGTTTTGCAGTCAAAAAGAGAGGCTGGCACAAATTTTTGTTGGGTTCGGTTAACCCGTTTGGGCACGAGGGCGCAATGAAGCTTTTTCAATGTTTTTGATGTCGAGCCGAAACAGTTTGACCGATTGACTTGAAATTTTGCACAAATCTTCCTCTTAGCAAACGGAATTAGCTGTATAAAGATGGTTCGAAAATATTAACCCATTTCGGCCCGCCGGGCTTCCAAAAAATTATTTGTTTCCGATTTGTGTCCAATTTTACAGGGTGGTTTTGCAGTCGAAAAGAAAGGCTGGCACAAATTTTTGTTGAGTTCGGTTAACCCGTTTGGGCACGAGGGCGCAAAGAAGCTATTTCAATGTTTTTGATGTCGAGTCAAAACCGTTTGACAAATTGACTTGAAATTTTGCACAAATGTTCCTCTTAGCAACCGCAATTAGTTGTATAAATTTGGTTGGAATAATTAAACCCATTTCGGACTTGCGGACTTTCAAAAAATTTTGTGTTTTCGATTTGTGTCCAATTTTACAAGTTGATTTTGCAGTTTAAAGAGAGGCTGGAAAAAGTTTTAGTTAAGTTCGATAAACCCGTTTTCTACGACGACGCCATGAAGTTTTCTATAAATTTTATTTTCTTATACGATTAAAAGTATTGAAAATTTTGTACCAGCATTTTAATTAAAACCCACAGGGTTAATTTGGTTTTGACCTGTTTGTGCGTTTTGAACAAAGATTCAATGAAATTTTCAGTTTTCTTCAAATGAAATTTAAAAATCAAAAAATTCAATTTGTTATATTTAATGCTTAAATACATAGTATTTTAAAACAGTTTTTCCAAAAAATAAGCCTACATTTCTCTCATAAAATCATAAAAAAACGAGGAAGAGCGTATTACAACTTTCAGGACTAAACAAACTATAAGTTGAAAAGCAAATTTTTAAACCTTTTCTAAACAAACGACTATATTTTATTCAAAGGTTGGCAATTCAAGAGAATCCCCTTTTGCCTATAGTCATTTTAATTCAGTTAACATTATTCACCGGAAAACTACCATCCTCAACTATATCGTCAAGGAGCACCAAATTGGCAAGAAGCACCATGTATAGAAAAATTAGAGATTGTTTTGCAAACTGTTTTTTAAAGTTTTTGTTTAGCATTCGATTAAAAGAACTCGACAAACCTTTTTTTTAAGTATTCCCCTAATTCAAAGAAGTTGTACCTACTTTCAAAAATTGAACGTAATTTACTAACAAATTTTTTTTTGAACAATCGTCGGCAGGGGTTAACAACTTTCAAGTGTGTTAGTAAATTGAACTTCATTTTCAAAGAAGAACACATATACGAAATTTGAAGTTAATCTGTTAAATCATTTCTAATATATAGCAAAGCAACGAAAAAACCTATAAAAAGCTGTTGGGCCACGATGGGTTAACGGAATTCCACAAATATTTTTTTGTGGCATTTATAGGCAAAGTAGTATCTCAAAAAATTGGCTGAAACTTGCTTTTTTACAATTTTCAAGCTTCCGGGCAACGCCGGGTAAATCTGTTAGTCTAATATATAAAGAAGAAAATTTGTTTGTTTGTTTGTTTGTCCAGGATTCACGTGAAACCACTGGTCCGATTGACAGGAATAATTTTGGGAGTCCAGGGGGTGACATAGGCTATGTCGCATTTTTATAAGTCAACAGGTTGCGGCTCCAGAGCCGTTTTAAGCTTTTTCGTTTTTTTGATGTCGAGTCGAAACGGTTTGACCGATTAACTTGAAATTTTGCACGAATGTTCTTCTTATTGAGCGGAATTAATGGTATAAAGTTGGTGGGAATAAATTAACCCCTTTCGGCCCGGCGGGCTTCGAAAAAATTTTGTGTTTCCGATTTGTGTCCAATTTTACAGGGTGGTTTTGCAGTCGAAAAGAAAGGCTGGCACAAATTTTTGTTGGGTTCGGTTAACCCGTTTGGGCACGAGGGCGCAATGAAACTTTTTCAATGTTTTTGATGTCGAGCCAAAACGGTTTGACCGATTGACTTGAAATTTTGCACAAATGTTTCTCTTAGCAACCGCATTTGGTTGTATAAATTTGGTAGGTATGAATTAACCCATTTCGGCCTCGCGGACTTTCAAAAAATTTTGTGTTTTCGATTTGTGTCCTATTTTACAGGTTGATTTTGTAGTCTAAAAGAGAGGCTGCAAAAAGTTTTAGTTAAGTTCGATTAACCCATTTTCTTCGGCGACGCTATGAAGTTTTCTATATATTTTATTTTCTTATACGATTAAAAGTATTTTATATAAAATTTTGTACCAGCATTTTAATTAAAACCCACAGGGTTAATTTGGTTTTAACCTGTTTGTGCGTTTTGAACAAAGATTCAATGAAATTTTCAGTTTTCTTCAAATGAAATCTAAAAATCAAAAAATTCAATTTGTTATATATAATGCTTAAATACATAGTAATATAGTTTTTCCTAAAAATAAGCCTACATTTCTCTCATAAAATCATAAAAAAACGAGGAAGAGCGTATTACAACTTTCAGGACTAAACAAACTATAAGTTGAAAAGCAAATTTTTAAACCTTTTCTAAACAATCGACTATATTTTATTCAAACGTTGGCAATTCAAGAAAATCCCGTTTTTTAAAGTTTTTGTTTCGCATTCTATTAAAAGAACTCGACAAACCTTTTTTTTAAGTATTCCCCTAATTCAAAGAAGTTGTACCTACTTTCAAAAATTGGACGTAATTTACTAACAAATTTTTTTTTGAACAATCGTCGGGTCGGCAGGGGTTAACAACTTTCAAGTCTGTTAGTAAATTGAACTTCATTTTCAAAGAAGAACACATGTACGAAATTTGAAGTTAATCTGTTAAATCATTTCTAATATATATAACAAAGCAACGAAAAAACCTATAAAAAGCTGTTGGGCCACGATGGGTTAACGAAACTCGACAAATATTTTTTTGTGGCTTCATTTATAAGCAAAGTAGTATTTCAAAAAATTGGCTGAAGCTTGCGTTTTTACAATTTGCAAGCTTCCGGGCAACGCCGGATAAATCTGCTAGTATATTCTCTAATTAATATACTAAGATATTTAAAAACAACCAAGACTTTTCATTTCCACATATATATGACGAATAATCTGACAATTATGTACTGCTGAAACAAAAATTAGCGTTCCATTTACAAACTACGCCTATCTAATCTTCATGTACACTTTTTGATATATAAAATTCGTTCGTTTTGTCAAAGTAAAACTAAAAATAGTTTTTTTATTATAAAAAAACATTATTCGATGTTGAAAGTGTGAAATAAACTTTTCAATTATTAGAATGAAATCAAAACATACGACGTACAATTTTTATACGACATTACGTCAATACGTCTGTCTACATATCCATTATCGGTAAAACGATACGCGCGTACAGTATTTAATTTATCAAAAAATATTTATTTGAATGTTTTAGTTTAGTACCTACAAAAAATATTTTTAATTTCATAATATAGGTATTTTGAATATAAGATATTTTTTAATAAAAACATAATATTAGAAATATAAGAAAAACTAATAATAATATTTTTATACATTTTGTCAATATTTGTAAATTTTAAAAATCCGAGATACAGTACATTGCGTTACGCGTATTTTGGCTGCTCTCATGTAAATTTATATACCTACTTATTTCTAAATTTTTTGACAGCAATTATATGCCGCACGCTTTTATTTAGGTTGGGATGTCAGGAACAAATAATTTTTTTTTAAGAAAGATAATTTTTTTAGTTTTACAAACATATTGTGGTATTTTCAATTATTTTGAATATATGTTTTAAAAAAAATTATTTTAAAAAAATATTATTATAAAATATTTTATTTTTAAAATTTAATCGTAGCAACATAAGAAAACACAATTACAATATTTTTATACGCTTTGTCAATTTTTAAATTTTAAAACTTCGAGGTACAGTACGTCGCGTATGCTTTCATGTAAATTTGTTTACAGAACTACTTATTTTAAAGTTTTTTGACAGAAACTGAACGCCGTACATGCTGAACTTGGTTGATCCATAAGGACCAAATCATTTTTCTTAAGAAATATTATTTTTTTTTTATGTT
Source organism: Dolichopus griseipennis (assembly GCA_963082915.1). Classification (NCBI taxonomy): domain Eukaryota; kingdom Metazoa; phylum Arthropoda; class Insecta; order Diptera; family Dolichopodidae; genus Dolichopus; species Dolichopus griseipennis. The sequence continues at coordinate 248,347,554 of OY720441.1, read as the reverse complement.
TCTGCAAACATATTATAGGTATTTTTTAATAATCAAATTTTTTACAAAAATATTATTTTAAATTTTCTATATCATTTTTCGCTTTGTCCATTTTTAAATCTTAGGTACCAGTACGTCGCGTATTTCGGTTGCTCACAATTTATTCATGTAACTAACTATGTATTTCAAAATTTTCTAGAAATTTCCAGAAATTATGCACCGTACGCGTTGATTTTGGTTATGTCCTAAGTAGCAAATCATTTAAATTACAAATAATTTTTTTAAAAAAGATTATTTGTTATTTTTTTTCAGTTTTTTTGCAAATACATATATTTTTTAAACATCATTACTCTCAAACGTAATGGCAACTATATCGGGAAATATATTCTCAGAAGTCGGTTTTTTATTTTACAAAAAACTTAACAAAAAGCAAAAACAATATACGATTTAAAAAAAAAAAATTTTTTAAACAAACGAAAACAAAGTACAGTACTGTTCGGTTATAACGACCATGATGAGACGGAAAATATTCGTCGTATTAAACGAATATCGTTTTAAAAGAATGCTGTGAATTTTGAAAAATTAGTATAAGACTTGAACATTGTAGAATGTGCTGATTCTAGAATGGACACTTCGAACTCATTTGCTAGAATTATATTTGATGTTTCAGCCTCAAGCCTATGTATAGTGCTTTTTCTTCTATTAAAATTTTTTTTTTATTTTTGATGCGTTATTATGGTTTTTTCTATATTCAAAACTAAATAAAAAAATACCAAATTATATAATAAGTTTAAATAAAAAAAAAATATGAATGTAATAAAAAACTTACACTTTAAGGTAAAATTTAATTTTTTAGCAAAAAGTGTAAAGTTTATTATAATTAAAATTGAACCGAGTTCGTTATAAATAAAAGCTACTGTATAAACCAAATGTATTGTTTTCATTTCGAACAGAACTCATTTTTTTCGTTCACTTTTTAAGATAAAAAAAAAACAAAAAAAAAATTTTAAAAAAATTTAAATCTCCTTGTTCATTGAATATTTGAACTAAACAAAAAAAAGAAAGATATACAGAAGTCGGCGCCTATAATCTTTTGATTTAGATTTAGCTGCGAGTTACAACCGAAAATGAATTACATTTACACAGAAATTCGACGCATAATATTAGAGTCATAAGCCTCAACTTTTAACCGCGTGACCGTTAAATTCAAAATTACGGTAAATTAAAGACAGGTTTTCACCTGAAAAAACGCAATATTCATTGTCCTATGAAAACAAGAAAAACCTTTCTTTTGGTTGTTGTTTCATTAAAATTGGTCAAATAGTTTACCCAGCGCTACAAGAAAAGTGCAACGCACGATAAAATTTTCTATTGAAAAAATTGTATTGTGAAGCGAATTTCAATTGACGTTTAAGTGTTTACATTTTAATGTAAAAAGTGTTTGTTTAAAGATTTTCTGATAATTTTTGTAAGTAAAGCATTTCATATAAAATTAAAAATATAAATTGATTAAAAAATTAAAAATATAATATTAAAACAAGTAAAGAAACAGTCAGTCGGTGCAACCGACTTAGAAATACCCTACACCTATTTGGTTCAAATTTAAGGACATATCCAGAAGTCATTTTAACACCATAGAAGCTGTTATTAATTTGATCGTAAGACATAGCTAACCAAATTAACTGTATAATACTAAAAACATTTTCTAATTACCCTATCTATTAAAAAATACTACAAATTCTTACTAATTTATCTATTTAAAAATATTAAAAAACAAACAAACTTGAAATAAATGAAAATATATTTATTCCAATTCAATTACAAAATGAAAAAATTCTAATTATTAAATTTTGTGGTACAAAGATAATCAAAGCATAATATATTTAATAATCCAAATTTTTAAAAATTGCAATTATTTTAAATGGTTAGTTTATATACCTAATAGAAAAGCTTATAAACGCAAAATATGCAATAAATGTATTTTTAAAATACAATTAAAAATTTACACCTTTTCATATAATTCATTTAAATATAAAAATAAATTTTACATAAATGCAGCAAGTACCTTTGAACATAGCTGAACCACTACAATTAAGTCTAGATTTCGGAGACACATAGGACATAGGAAATATATTCTTTGGCTTCGAAATTAAACTCGACCACAACCAATTCCCATGGTACTTTCATTACTAGTAACCTACCGTTAAATTTCATCAAAATACCGGCATTATTTTTTGAGTTATGGTGTTTGTAAGATATGTGTTTGTTAGTCCTTGAACTTTTCAAGGGTTCCAGGACCCGAAATTATGGTTCGATTTCGCCCATATGCAGTCCCGTCATACTTTCAATACTAGTTAACCCTTGTACACAATTGGAACGCTCTATCTTAATTTTAAGTTACTAGTTTTATTAATTTCGATGATAAGCTTTTACACATTGGGGGGTCTAAGAGAGGTTCTGAACCACCACTCCAATTGATCCCAAATTAGGGGGGCACGGAAGAAATAGTAAAGAACACCCTTGTGGCAAATTGGAAGCTTCTACATTTGTTTCAAGTTACTATCTTTATTAATTTCGAAAATATGCTTTAAGGGCCTAAGAACTGAGTGGCTGGTCCCCGATCCACTACTCCAATGGGGCCCAAATTTCAAAGACACTTACGAAATAGGAAGGGACACCCTGATACCAAATTTGGAGGTTCTATCTTCATTGGTTTCGGAATTATGCTCGTTTGGCCTAAATTCGATCAAAAAGTTCTAAGTTCCGAACCCATTGTCCAATCCTCACCGTACGTAATCACCGCCGTAGTTTTGCTGCCAATAACCTACAGCACAAATTTCATGAAGATAGCCTCATTAGTTGTTGAGTTATCGTGATTTTTTATATATGTTCCTTAGCCCTGACATCGATTAAAAGGTCCGGAATCCGAACCGTTGGGCTGATTTCGCCCTTATATAGTCCGCGCTGTACTTATAGTACTAGTTAACCCTTGTACACAATTTGAACGGTCTATCCTAATTTTAAGTAACTATTTTTAGTAATTTCGGTTATAAGCCTTTAAAACTTGGGAGGTCTGAGAGGGGTACAGAACCACCACTCCAATTGATCCCAAATTAGGGGAACACGCAAGAGATAGTAAAGAACACCCTTGTGGCAAATTGGAAGCTTCTACATTTTTTCAAGTTGTTATCTTTATTAATTTTAAAGATATGCTTTAAGGTCTTCGGAAATGTGTGGCTGGTCCCCGACCCACTACTCCAATAGGACCCAAATTCACAAGACACTTAGGAAATAGGAAGGGACACCCTGATACTAAATTTGGAGGTTCTATCTTCATTGGTTTCGGAATTATGCTCGTTTGGCCTACATTCGATCAAAAAGTTCTAGGTTCCGAACCCATGGTCCAATCCCGACCTTACGCAATTCCCGAAGTAGTTTCATTACTAGTAACCTACAGCACAAATTTGATGAAGATAGCGTCATTAGTTGTTCAGTTATCGTGATTTTTTATATTTGTTCGTTAGCCCTGAAACCGATTAAAAGGTCCAGAATCCGAACCCATGGGCCGATTTCGCCCATATGCAATCCCCGCCGTACTTTCAGTCCTAGTAACCTACAGTTAAAATTTCATCAAGATAGCTCTATTATTTTTTGAGTTATCGTGCCTACGGACGGACGGACGGACGGACGGACGGACATGGCTATATCGACTAAGGCGGTCACGCTGATCACAAATATATATACTTTTCCATATCTAGCTCGCTTCCTTTAGGTGGTTACAAACACCATACCAAAGTTAATATACCCCTTTACCTATTCTATAGGTGTAGGGTATAAAAACATACGCATTTGATTAATTTTATAAATTTGAATTTTATTAATATTTTAAATAAAAAAATAATAAAGATAGAAACAGAATTATAGAAATTATGTTGAATAGGTACCATAGAAATTTTTCATTTTGTCCGTAATTTAAAGAATTTATCTGAAATAAAAATATACCAATCAAAATCAAATGTCATTTGCTTTTGCTACAAATTGTTCAGTACAACAATTTAGGGCTAGAAGCTACACCGCTGCAATTTAGTATAGTGCATCTTAATTGTGAAAACGACTATCGCTCAAATTTTTTCAATGATTTTTTACATCAAAAGTGTACAAAACAAATATAATATTATCGGAGTATGTTACATGCAAAAAAAAAAAAACTTAAAGACATTTCATCATCAATGGTGTGGTGTTTTTCGTTGTTTATTTTAAATATTACATGCATTATTTTTTTTTTAATTTTTATAATAAAGTACAATATCTTAATTGCAATGTTCAATTTTTCAAAAACGATCAAACTACTAATATACAAATATGTTAGCGAGACTTAGCTATTTCACATAACAATTCATTTTCATACAATGTAATTTGATCATCAATTGTATTGTTAGAACAGCAACAGATGTATTTGAAATAGAATATAGAGTCAAATATAAAAAAAAAATTAATATGAAATTGTATTGATAGAACAGCAACAGATGTATTTGAAATAGAATATAGAGGCAAATATAAAAAAAAAATTAATATGTATTGAATTTATTTTTATTTTTGCTAAAATTATAATAGCAAAGCAGGGATGATGTTCAGAAAAATTTTAAAGTAATAAAAAGATAAGTTTTTAGTTTCTCACTAATCAAATTGGTAAAGCGTTCAAAAAGAAATTTGTAAAAACCTCAATTCTTATTTTTTAGCAATATTTGTACAAAACGTAATTTAAATACATATTTGTCGAAGCATTCAAAAATTTTCTAAATAACTCGGTACTACAAAGTATGTTTTTCGAAATGACAGCATTATGTATCTAAAGATAAATGAGTTAAAATACTTTCATATCAAAACAAAGCCTGTGAAATTGCACAGGGTCCTACTAATAATAATATAATATAATGTAATCGGACTTAATTTAAATTATTATAAAACGTATTTTAATTCAAATATTAGATTAAAATTTTTTTTTTTTTTTTTTTTTTATTTCATTAACCAAAACAAGGTGTTTTTACAAACAAAAAAAAAAAAATATCTTATACTATTATTCTTCATAATTTAAAATTTTGAACAGAATTTAAAAAAAAAAAAAAAAAAAAAAAGTGTAAGAACAATTAACAAAATTTAGAATACTTAGGTCAAATTACAATACAAAGTTTTTTTTACTGATAAAAATATTAAAAATTTAAACAAAAAAAAAAAAAAATGCTTACCGAACAAAAACAAAAAAGCAAAAGCACAGTATGAGCGTCATTACTTATGATATAATATCATATAATATGTTAATATGTCCTTGAACTTGAAATTATTATTAAGTTTACAAAATAGGTTAAGTTAAAAATTTTTGCTTAAGTTTATATTTAAAAGTGTTTCTAGATATATCTGTTGAAAAAAAATAACTATGTTTATTAAATGTAGTGTAACATCTGTTTATAGGTTCATTATTTGCGTATTGAGTTCTGTGAGTATTTTCAATCAAAAATTTAGTGTTTCGTTCACGTCAGAACAAAAATTGAAGATATTAAGCCAATTTCATTAACAAGGTAACGTCAGAATAAAAATTTAAAAATAGATTACCTACTAATCATTTTTAATTTAAAAATAAGTTGAAATAAAGATTGTAATAAAATTAGTTTTTAATTAATATTTCATATAACATAAATATTTCGTGTTTTTTGTTTAATTCAAACGGCATTGAGTAAATTTGATGAACATGGGATATTCAGTATAATATAATTTTTAGGAATCAATTTATTATTTTCATAATTTTTATAGATATAGAATTAATATAGAAAACACTATTTAAAAAATATATTCTTCTATGTAAAGTAAAAGTTCAATTGTGGTTAAGTATAATATAATAAAGCAGATTTAATAATTTTACTTACGCATATATAGCAAGCAAAAATTTCCGCTGGTGGGTCCGAACTCGGCCTGGATTTACTCTTTTTACAAGTCTTGTATGTTTATAAATTAACCAAGTTTCTCGAAGAACATTTGCAGCAGCATTTTTCAGCTAAAGTAAAAATAATGTATTAAAATTACTTTTAATTGATGTTAATAATAAAAGTTGCGAATTTATATGATGAAATATTTGTTTCTACCAGGATAATTAAAAAAACTAAATAAAAAGTTAATATGCACATTGTAAATTTTCGTAAAATTGATTATTATATATAATAAATTACATATTGTCGGGTTCAAAAAAGTTTTATTTCATTCGAGATATTTAAATACTCTAGCAAATTCAGGTTTAATCTTCCTTCGCACTCTTTAACTTTAAATCCAGGCTTTCCCACCTCCTGTTAGCACGATAACTTAAAGATTAAGAGAGATGAAAAGATAAAACGTGCCAATATATTGTTTAAACATTTAGCAGGCTACAAATTGTGAAAGATTTATATATCCATATTAACATATGTTCAGAAGGTATAGTGAACTTACCATTAAGTTTGTGAAGAAGTGAACGACTAGGAGCAGGTCGATATAGACTCAAAATTATTGAGCAGAGATAAATTGAGAATCGTCCGTCCACACGATCATTTAAAAATAAAGAGGCTGAGATTCTAAAATTTTCAGAAATTCGTTTTTATGCGAGAGCTGGCGTCGCTATTTCTTTTTGTTTAATTTATTTTATTTACTAATTCTATTTATATTTAAATACAATGTGTACGTTAGCGAGACATATAATTTCAAGTTCAATCTCTTATATTTTTATTTTGCATTTTAATTGTATTGGAAATTGGAGATTGGATTACACCAAAATTACTACATATAATTTTATATGTCAATCTATATTTTACTAATTTAAATAAATTGGTACTCATTATGTTATATTAACATTAACTTTATTTTTTTTTCAAATATAAATTTTTTATTTTCAAATCAAAATTACATGTGGTTTTACTTTGTGTGAGTTTGCGACTTCGTTCAATGTTCGCCGTTATATCGTGCAAGATAAAAACTGTTGAACTTTGTTATAAGTCGTTTTTTCACTCCAAGTAAAATAAAATTACCCGGTGTAAATCATTAATTAAGGAGGACAAATCGTACACAATTTTTATTTGTTTTCAATTTATTTAAATTTTAAATTTTGTTTTTTTTTTTTTATTTTAAATTCAAATATAAATTTCTTTCCCTTTCAAATTAATTTTAAAAGATTTCTGTTTTTGCTTTTATATCTCTTTTCTATTCTTAAAATATTTGATTCTTAAAATTTTGTATTCATGAATAATTGATTTTCTTTGAAAATTGACAACTTTTGTATTAATTTTTGTAACATACGCGGGTTTCATATAAATTTTCATTCGGTAGAATGCCATTTAAACTCTGCAAAGCCAGCTATCCCAGCCCTTTGTGAAACGCAAGTTAGTGTCCAAAAAGATAATTTTAGTACTACACTTGTTTCATACTTCGTCCCTAAAAGAGGCATGGCTATCTTTATTAAAAATGATATCGTTTTCAACATTCTTCATAAATGTAAAGCTTCAAGCCCAAACTCCCATTAAATTTGGGTCAAAATTCATGTTGGAAAACATGTCATACATTTCTGTTTCTTATACAAATCACCAAACTCAAATGAACTCTCTAACCAGATAAATGAAATTTTGGAGTCATGCCCAAAAACTGAAATAATTCTGGCTGGGGATTTCAATGTCCATAACAGAGATTGGTTTCATTTTTCAAGTAATTCTTCTTTACGGATTGTTCAATCGCATTTGCAGTAAAGCAATTCGTAACAAGGAGGAGACTTTCAAACGTCGAAGTAGAACAGGGCCAACTATATAGTGGCCAGAAATAAATGCAAGAGAGTTATCAACAAGCAAAAGTTCTTATTCAACCAAAGAATAAAACCAAGTTTGCTCCACATTCTAAAGAACAGCCTTGACTTTTACAAAGGGATTAAAGGAGGACGTAAACGAGTCCTCTTTTCTCCCACTTGTTGATAAAAATAACAGAATTGTGTCAGATTTTAAATAAAAAGAAACCTTGTTTGGTGAAAAATTTGCTTCCAATTCAACAATGTCCCAGTCAACACAAAATCCACCTCGTATTCCACGCGTTGGCTCTTCCTTTGGTAGAATTTACTGAAGAATCTCGACGCAAACAAATTGGCCGGTCCGGATGGAATCACTTCAATGGTTCTCAAAAAAACTTATTCCACTATTTCAAAACCTCTTCGCAACCTTTTTTTCCTTTCCCTTACTTCGGGTACTCATCCTGCCCAATGGAAGGTTGCTAATGTTTTTCCAGTTCCAAAAAAAAGCAAAAAAAAAGCGATACCTCTAACTGCCGCCCTATTACTATAACCTCGGTCCTTTCCAAAGTAATGGCAAAAATTGTAAACATAAAGCTTCTGAAATACCTTGATCGCAAAGATTTGCTTTAGGATCGACAATACTGGTTCGGAGTCGTCGTTCAACCGGGGATCTCATTCCCTTTGCTAGAAGCTAAATATCAGTTTTCACCACTCTGGTGAATCTGATGTTGTAGCCTTGGACATACCTAATGCTTTTGAATTTTAATAGCAAAATACGAGCTTTAGGTTTAGGTAGAGTTTTCTTAAAATGGATTGGAGATTTTTTCTCAAATCCCAATATTCGAGTGCTGGTTATACATCCAACCAATTTTTAATAAACGCTGGTGTCCCAAGGATCCAAGGATCTGCTCTATCCCCAACCCTTTTCTTAATATTTATCAATGACTTACTTTGAATAACCTCTAATCCAATTCACAGTTTCCCAAATGACATCCCCATTGTGGCTTCCTATGAATTTCATAGCTCCTGTAACATTAATCAAAAGATTAACACAACGGCAAACATTCAGACCGTAACATTCTGGGTATCGGGTTAAACTTAAATTGACCTGTTAAAACCACATTTTTGGTATAGCTAAAGATGCAACTAAATGTTTAGGTTTCTTGTTTCGCTGTACAATTTACTTTTCTGCACCTGATCTCCTAAAAATATATAAAACTTACATTAGACCAAAAATGGAGTATAATGCACATATTTGCGCTGGAGCCCCCCCCAAACCGCGCTGGGATATCTCGATCAAATGCAAAATATACCTATTCGTCTTATAAATGATCCCAGTGTTACCTCATCGCTCACTCCACTAACCATCGGCGACCGTTTGGTTACTAACTCTGTTTTATAAATACCTCGTAGAGACGAACACCTGTTCCAACGAAATCAAAATATAAATACCTCCCCTGAAAATTTTTCAATGTGAAACAAGGAGTGCGACAGATTCTCTTCCCTACACTGTTGAATTATTCAGATGGCTAAACACGGCTTATGGAAATTCGTTTGTTGTGCGCACATCGCGATTATGGAAACAGTTACCATGTAATGTATTTCCCAAAGTTGATAGTTTTTATATTTTATATTTAATTGGTTAAAGTCCAACGCTCCCCAGATGAACCCCGTACAGTGATTCTGGGCGGCTTTCGATGTTTTCCATCAACCCTCGCAAAAAAAAAAAAAGAAAAAAAGCTCTACAAATTTTTTTTATATAAAATACAAAATACAACCTAAATATTTTTAATCTCACAGGCCATTCCACACGAATCGTTTCCTCTTTCGTTTCGTGACTTTATCGTGTTTTTATTATTTCCACACTGTTTCTTTTTATTTTCATTAGTTTTATTTGTGTGTATTAATATTAATTTTTAAATAAAATTTGTTTTTGTAGTTAAGTACCCCGCATAAGAAATTTTTTATTTTACAACAACCTTTTGAGCACATTTTCAAAAGATTTTTTAAAAATGTGCCCATACAGTTTCATTCTGTCCGTCCGTTCATCCGTCCGTAGGTTTATAAAAGCTGTTACATCTTTTGAAAAAGAGTTAAGAAATTTTAACTATGATACATTATATAAAAAAATTCCCACCACAAATTTAGTTTATAGACAAGGGGAAATGAAACGAAGGAAAAGTAGTCAAGAAACGACAGAGGAAACGAATCGTGTTAAATGGCCCTATAATCTACAATTTTTTCCATGTATATATAAAAAATAATTTAAAAAATTAGACAATTGTAATTTGCATTATATACAACAATTTAAATATTAAAATAGTTTAAAATTCAGTATGAATTATACATTTTATTAAAATGTTTTTGAAGGTTCTAGTATTTTCAGTATCTCGAATAATATTTGGAAGTAAATTTAAAAGTTGAACAAGTTCAAAATGTGTTCATTTTCCTGAAACAATGGCTTCATCTAAAAAGTGAAAGTCTAAATAAATTAAATGGTCGAAGAGTTTCTTAATCCAAATAATTCCGGACAAATAATTTTGCAGCATATAATTTTCCATCCTAAATATGAAAACTGGTGTGTTAAAATTTAATTTTTGCTGCGGATTTCGTATTCTTATTATATATATATCTACATTTTGAAATGCTCTTACTAGGATTTAAGTGCTTTCCTGTAAATGTTATTGAATCAAGGTCTTGATTTAGTTGTAACCATTTTATATGAGTTAGCAATAGTAATTGCATCAGCAGTAAAGTCAACATCCCTGTAAGTATTATACATACAGTATTATACGTATTAAGTAGAATAAATATTGACCGATCAAAACCTCGCAAAAAGCCATTCAGAAAATCCCTGTCGGCCGGTGATGGTGCTAGATAATCCTTTTAGGAATAGGACTTCGAATAGGCGTATATCCTTTTGAAAGCAGGATTTAACAAGGCAATGATCGGAGCCTGCAATTGAGCTGCTAAAAAAAATATGTATGAATCTTTCTAGATTTAATGTCCGAAACCAGTTCAAAATGTGTTCATTTTCCTTTTCTCAGCCCGGAATTCGAACTGGGCTCTTTACAATTTCAGAAGGTTAAAAAAAATTCGAAAATTGTTATAACTTTTATTATAACTTGCACAATTGAACCAATTTTTGTTGTGGACGTTGAAATCTCCAGCCAAAGCTATATGAGATAGCATTCAGGATTATTTTCCTTACTTTTATTATAATGTCCGATAATTCTTCAACGGACGTACCAAGTTCCAAACAAGAATTTTGATACCATTACCTGCAACTTGTGGACAGAAAAAGAAGGAAAAAAATTCATTCTTAATTTAGCACAGACACAAACCTTTTCAAAACATTGGGCTGTGTTCATAAACGAATAGATACTCCATATTGTTATTACTTGAGCTAAACTAAGTATATACTCAATAATGAGGAAGACTGTAGTAGTATAAATCATGCTGTTAATAACTTTTGGTAAAATTTCAAACATTCAGCTTTATTAGGTGTAGAGTAATGATAATATAAAAGAAGGAGTTGTATGTCAGCTACTTGAATTCACTCAAGTAGAACAACCAAATTTTGTGATACTTTGGCCATTAAACTAAACTATTTTTGGCAAAATTTTAGACACTTAGCTTCCTGAATATATTGTGCTTATATAAAAGAAGGGGTTTTATGGCAGCTACTCGAACCCAGTTCACTGCTTCAACTAAATTTTGCACAATCCTTGGGCATAAAACAGAACCACTTTCGGCAAAATTTCAGAGACCCAGCTGCAATAGTCATGGAGCAATGCTCATATAAAGAAGAAGTTGTATCGAGCAGGTAATCGAACCCGTGGACCAAAATGGCTGGATTGCAATAGCGATGACGGTTATTGCATTAAAACGAATATGTGAAAATTTAGATATAAGCTTAAGGGTATGGATCGAAACAGAATCGAAAAATAAATCGATTTAGCTATGTTTCTGCAAAATTTGGTTGGTATACTGCAGTGGGTTCGAGTAGCTGCCATACAACTTTTTCTTTATATAAGCATTACTCTATTCCTGTTGAAGCTGGGTATAGGAAATTTTACCAAAAATAGTTTAGTTTTATGGCCAAAGTTTCTGCAAAATTGGTTGGTCTATTGCAGTGGGGCCGAGTAGCTGCCATACAACTCCTTTTTTATTTGAGCATTACTCTACACCTAATGAAGCTGCGTGTCTGAAATTTTTCCCAAAATTGTTTAGTTTTATGGCCAAAAATTCTGCAAAATTTGGTTAGTCTACTGCGGTGGGTTCGTTATATATATAAGTTACGTTATATATAAAAGCAAATACTTTTATGAAGTTTCAAAATCTTAAGGCTCCATTTTTAGGCAGTCGCCAACTTTTTTGGACCAACAACAAACCTGCGGGGATGAAAATTACACAAAAAGTTATATAACAGATCAAGCATTTATATGAAGTTTCAAAAAATGAAAGCCTTATTTTTGTGAACTGCCATACCAATTGTAGAAAACTGCTTAAAATATGAATTTCATTTTCGGTAAGTTTCCATACAAAAAAGGCAATCCAATACTAGTGTAAGTAAAGTAATAGGGCAAGTGAGGAGGCAAAGTAAGACATTATTCGGAGCAACTGGGTAGGCCAAATTTTTGTTTTTTAATTCAAAGAAATAGTACCTCCTACCCAAAATGGAAGTAATGTACTTCCAAAAATTTGTTTTTTGACAAATCGTAGGAGCGAAATGTGTAGCCAAGCACCAAGCCTGTTAATAGAGTTAACCCCATTTAAGGTGCTTCACACATACAAAATAAAAAGTCATTCCATCAAACCATTTCTAAATTAGAGTTAAGTAATGAAAAAATCTGTAAAAAGCTGCTGTGCCGCAATGGAGCTCAACAAAAATTTTTTGAGACTTTCTCTTTGAAGAAAGCAGTACTTTGAAAAATTTGACTCAATTTGCTTCCAAAAATTTTTTGATCAATCGTCGGGCCCACATGAGTTAACAAATTCCAAGTCTGTCAATAGAGTTGACTCCATTATCAAAAAGCTTCACGTACACAAAATATAGAGTGTCAAACCGTTTCTAATTTAGAGAAAAGTAACAAAAAAACTTTTAAAAAGCTGTTGGGCCGGAATAGGTTGACGAAACTCAACAAAAAATTTTTTGAGGCTTTCTTTTTAGTCATAGCAGTAGTCGAAAAATTGAACGAAATTTGTTTGCAAAATATTTTTTGACTAACTGTCGAGCCATTATGGGTTAATAAATTCCAAGGTTGTTAATAATGTTAACTCAATTCTCAAGGAGCATCACGTATAGTATATCATAGTATATCATGTATATATATAATTTACAATCAATCGATAAAACCGTGTTCAATTAAGAAAAAAAAAAAGTTTAAGTACTTGTATCATAGCCCAAACTTTGCGTTCCGTTAGATCAAAATTTTGGGTCCATGATTTCTTACCGTACCCAAAAATCTCTTTATACAAATTTTTATGATAATCAGCTAAGCATGCAATTCCGGCTACGATTCCGCTTTGACAGCGGCGGCGGAACTGGCTAAAATGTGTGGAATAAACATAAGCTTAATATCTATATGTATAATAGATTCCTTCCTAATATCCGCTTTTGCCTTGTTTTTTCATGGCATACTCAAAATACTCAAAAAAATCATTTCGAATTGTTATGTCCCTTTTGTAGAAGTTTTACTACAGACTCTTTCAAACCTTTTGATTAATATTCTGATAATATGTAAAAGCCTTTCTGGCAAACTTAGTAATATAATAAATAATATTATCTAATTAATAAATTAAAGTTGTTTATCTAATAGAAAGCCTTATTTTCGGTACTTGTTTTTTCTTTTTGAAATGTTTTGAGAACTTTTTTAGGGAGGTCATAATCCTAAATTATGGCGTTTTTTCCCACCATCAAAAATTAATTAAAAAAATTATGTGAACGATATTATGTCACAATAATTTAAGAACATTATGACTCAAATTCTGAAAAAAAAAGAGTATTATGCCCAAATTAAATTATATTTTATTGGGCATAATGGCCAAGGGCCACATGGCACGTGACCAAAATTATGTTTGTAATACTTATTTATATAAGTTACCAAAGTTAACTATAGTCTCCTAATCTAAAATTTCGTATAACTTTTTTCTTACATCAAAATCATATTTATTTTTATTGCAAAATGCAAGATAGGCTAAAAAGCTTTTAAAATTAAATCCGAACAAAGAACTCTGTTAATTATTTAATAATGTCAACTGTTTAATTTATCAATAAAATAAACTGTACAAAATATGCTTTGTGAGCATTTTTTTTATATTAACGTTTTCAAACAAGAAAGTATAGGTACAAAAATTAAAATTGTATTTTTGCAGTCTCAAAAATTATTTCATGTAATAAAGACCTATTTGGGTTTTATTAAAAAAAACGAAAATCTTTTAATTTGACATGCATATTTTGCCCAGCAGCATATTAAACATAATATTTTAATAATTTAACTGGCGCCTACTAATTTCGGAGGACCTAACTTCTCTTAAAATTTCAAGATCCTAGCGTGTACCGTTTAGAAGATATGTGTCGCCAAAAATTTTGCAAAAATTGAGTTTTGCATAATTGTAAATTTAATACCGTATGGAAACCTTCAACGTTTGCTTTTAATTATTTATAAAACATATAAAACCAGCTATCTTTTTCCATTTTCAGATTGAAAATATACCCAACAGAACTCTTGTTATAACATTTTAAAAATAGGGCCTTTTCCAACTTTGGGTGGGGCTACAGAACGGTACAGAAAAACGTTCTTCTACGAAATTATTTTTTTCGTAATTTATACCCGTGGTTAAAATTTCTTAACTCTATTTCAAACGGTGTAAAAGTTTTTGTAAACATACGGACAGACGGATGGAAGGACAGAGTGAAACTATATAGGCACATTTTTACAAAATTTTTTGAAAATGTGCTAAAAACGGAACATTATTATCTTAAAAATTTATATAAAAAATTTGTAATTTTACACATTCATTTTCTACTGAGGATTTTTCATTTTATACAATCTAAGTTATTTCCAATTGATGGCGTAACAAATATGGTTTAATTTTATTCTGAATTATTTTATTCTTATGCTATTATTAAATTAATTAAACGTTTCAGGAAGTTCATTGTACACTTTGAGACAATTGTATCAACAATTGTTTTTCTTTATATTTGAGCGAAATAACGATAAATAGAAATTTGCTTTGTTGCGCGTATTGTGATTGTGGATATCGATCATTCTGTTGAGTATGAAGTTATGCTTGGTCTCGTTATTAACAATTTTAAAAGCCAAAATATATAGTTCGCATTTGCATATATTTGAAAAACTAATATATTATGTAGCGTATGTCGAAGATGTAGGATGTTGACTTGGAAATTTGTGAATAATTTTTATACTTTTTTTGTGCAAGATATCTAATTTATTTAGATATTGTTGAGGAGCTCTACTCCATATAGGATTCAAGTAGATAATATGCGATTTAATAAAAGAAGAACATAGTATATAAGCCTTTTTCTGACAGAAAGTTTCTCAACCTACGTAGAATAAAAATATAGGGAGCTAAATTTTTGATTAAATGCACTTCACTCCAATTTACTTTACTGTCTAGTATTTGACCTAAGTATTTAAATTTTTTCACAACTTCTATATTTTCGTTATTCCAGTTGAATGTGGTCCCCATGTTTAAAATTTTATTATCGAAGAATAAAATTTTCGTTTTTTTTAATTTAGACAAAGACGGTGTTTTTTTAACCAGATTTGTATGGTACACAGATCATTTTGAATGCAGTTCTTCAAATCATCTTCACTATCACAAGCATATTTAAGTACAGCATCATCTGCATATAACTGCCGGGCTCTTTTGATGTTTAAACGAGTTAAGTCGTTTATATAAATTTTAAACAGATCAGGCCCCAAAATGGATCTCTGCGGGACCCCTGTAGTTATATTCTTTTTAGAGCTGTAACTATTATTTACGCGAACTGAACTACTTGATCTCTGTTTTCAAGATACAATTTGAATAAATTTTGTTGGGTTTAGTTGTATACTTTTATGAATAGGACTTACAATGGCACTTTTTAGATTAGACGGGAAAAGACCTGTTTGAAGAATTTTATTAATAAATTTTACAATGACAGGAATTAGTTTATCTTCGAAGCGTTTTATAAATTTCGTAGAAATACCATCACATCCGGTCGCCGTTGTTAAGTTTAGTGAATTAATTGAAATACGACCTTCTTCCTCATTGAACATTATTTTCTTATATAAATTCCAAATATTTCTATTATCGCAATTTTGTGCTATTTTGTCAGAGCAGTATTTTTTTTTAGCTTTAACTATTAACTTTTTTACGTTATCTCCATATTGTAAGTATAAATTGTTTATATGATTATCATTTGGATATTTTGTTTTATACCTAAAGAATGAATATCTTATTTTAATTTTTCTTAGAATTTGTTCGGTGATCCAGTCATTTTTTTTGTTTATGTTTTTAACGGGTATTTTTTGTGTGTTGTTTTTAATAACTGAACTAAGATCCGAAACAACTTCTCCAAAGTCAGTATACGAATCAAGATTTAACCATATTCCATCATTTGCAATGTTATCCAAATTTAATATTGTTTTATATTGGGGTGTTATACTTATTGCGGATTTGTGAACTATACAAATAAAAAGCATTTGATGGTCAGAAAGACATGTATCTAATATATGGAAATAATATTTTTTTTTTACTAAGTCTGTAATAACGTGGTCAATTACTGATTTGGAGTGAGTGCCAATTCTGGTAGCATATTTTTCCGAAATATTGTTCAAAATTATAAAGCCATTGCTAAGCAACAAATTAATATATAGCTTGTTGTCCGAGCTAATGCTTTTCAGTAAATTGATATTCATATCACCTACTATAACTGACCCTTTGTGTTTCAACGTTATTTCATCCATTATGGTTAAAAATCAGTCATACGTGAATCATGAGATCTATATATTCCTATAATATTGCTATTTTCTTTTAATAATTTTACACCTATAATTTTACTATTTCCTAACTCTTCACTAAAGATTAAATTACTATCTATGTCATTTCTTACATAAATAGCAACCCCGCCATACCCATCATTTCTATTGCTAAAGTATGAGGTGACACCATTAAGATTAAAAAATTTATTTTCTGATAAATGCAACCATATTTCTGTCAATACTATAATATGTATGTAAGAATTAAAATTCTCAAATAACGCTTCGACTTCATAAAATTTTTTACGTAAGCTTTGAATATTTAAATATATAATATTTAAATTATTTTTAAATTTATGTTTTGCTGAATTTTGATCAAAATGGTCCACTTTTATATTGTCTTTAATATTATCAATATTATCGAAGCTCATCAGAGATAATTAACCAAAATAAAATAAAAACAAGTAAAGAAACAGTCAGTCGGTGCAACCGACTTAGAAATACCCTACACCTATTTGGTTCAAATTTAAGGACATATCCATAAGTCATTTTAACACCATAGAAGCTGTTATTAATTTGATCGTAAGACATAGCTAACCAAATTAACTGTATAATACTAAAAACATTTTCTAATTACCCTATCTATTAAAAAATACTACAAATTCTTACTAATTTATCTATTTAAAAATATTAAAAAACAAACAAACTTGAAATAAATGAAAATATATTTATTCCAATTCAATTACAAAATGAAAAAATTCTAATTATTAAATTTTGTGATAAAAAGATAATCAAAGCATAATATATTTAATAATCCAAATTTTTAAAAATTGCAATTATTTTAAATGGTTAGTTTATATACCTAATAGAAAAACTTATAAACGCAAAATATGCAATAAATGTATTTCTAAAATACAATTAAAAATTTACACCTTTTCATATAATTCATTTAAATATAAAAATAAATTTTACATAAATGCAGCAAGTACCTTTGAACATAGCTGAACCACTACAATTAAGTCTAGATTTCGGAGACACATAGGACATAGGAAATATATTCTTTGGCTTCGAAATTAAACTCGACCACAACCAATTCCCATGGTACTTTCCTTACTAGTAACCTAGAGTTTAAATTTCATCAAAATAGCGGCATTATTTTTTGAGTTCTAGTGTTTTTAAGATATATGTTTGATAGCCCTTGAACTTTTCAAGGGTTCCAGGACCCGAAACCATGGTACGATTTCGACCAAATTGCAGTCCCCGTCATACTTTCAATACTAGTTAACCCTTGTACATAATTGGAACGTTATATCTTAATTTTAAGTTACTAGTTTTATTAATTTCGATGATAAGCTTTTACACATTGGGGGGTCTAAGAGAGGTTCTGAACCACCACTCCAATTGATCCCAAATTAGGGGGGCACGCAAGAAATAGTAAAGAACACCCTTGTGGCAAATTGGAAGCTTCTACATTTGTTTCAAGTAACTATCTTTATTAATTTCGAAAATATGCTTTAAGGGCCTAAGAACTGAGTGGCTGGTCCCCGATCCACTACTCCAATGGGGCCCAAATTTCAAAGACACTTACGAAATAGGAAGGTACACCCTGATACCAAATTTGGAGGTTCTATCTTCATTGGTTTCGGAATTATGCTCGTTTGGCCTAAATTCGATCAAAAAGTTGTAAGTTCCGAACCCATTGTCCAATCCTCACCGTCGTAGTTTCGCTGCCAATAACCTACAGCACAAATTTCATGAAGATAGCCTCATTAGTTGTTGAGTTATCGTGATTTTTTATATATGTTCCTTAGCCCTGACATCGATTAAAAGGTCCGGAATCCGAACCGTTGGGCTGATTTCGCCCTTATATAGTCCGCGCTGTACTTATAGTACTAGTTAACCCTTGTACACAATTTGAACGGTCTATCCTAATTTTAAGTAACTATTTTTTTATTATAAGCCTTTAAAACTTGGGAGGTCTGAGAGGGGTACAGAACCACCACTCCAATTGATCCCAAATTAGGGGAACACGCAAGAGATAGTAAAGAACACCCTTGTGGCAAATTGGAAGCTTCTACATTTTTTCAAGTTGTTATCTTTATTAATTTTAAAGATATGCTTTAAGGTCTTCGGAAATGTGTGGCTGGTCCCCGACCCACTACTCCAATGGGACCCAAATTCACAAGACACTTAGGAAATAGGAAGGGACACCCTGATACTAAATTTGGAGGTTCTATCTTCATTGGTTTCGGAATTATGCTCGTTTGGCCTAAATTCGATCAAAAAGTTCTAGGTTCCGAACCCATGGTCCAATCCCGACCTTACGCAATTCCCGAAGTATTTTCATTACTAGTAACCTACAGCACAAATTTGATGAAGATAGCGTCATTAGTTGTTGAGTTATCGTGATTTTTTATATTTGTTCGTTAGCCCTGAAACCGATTAAAAGGTCCAGAATCCGAATCCATGGGCCGATTTCGCCCATATGCAATCCCCGCCGTACTTTCAGTCCTAGTAACCTACAGTTAAAATTTCATCAATATAGCTCCATTATTTTTTGAGTTATCGTGCCTACGGACGGACGGACGGACGGACGGACATGGCTATATCGACTAAGGCGGTCATGCTGATCACAAATATATATACTTTTCCATATCTAGCTCGCTTCCTTTAGGTGGTTACAAACACCATACCAAAGTTAATATACCCCTTTACCTATTCTATAGGTGTAGGGTATAAAGATGTAAAAGTAAAAAAAACGAGGAAGATTATAGTTGCCCTTGTCAACTTTTAGATACCCGTGCATACCCACTATGGTGTATAAAATAAACCGTAATTTACTTCTCTTATACATTTAACTCATTACCCCATAATTTTGACGTAAAAAAAAAAAAAAAAATTAACAAAAAAAAAAAAAAAGTCACAAAACAAAAAACAAAATTTTCATTCATTGTCCCATAACTTTAGCTTAAAAAAAAAAAAAAAAAAATAAAAAAAAAAAAAAACAACAAAGAAAAAAAAAAACAAAAAAAAAAAATTGGCCCACCCTAAAAGTCCGATGGTCCGAGTGATGTCCAACTTTGCCAAGTAACTTGCCCTATTAATTTACCTGCCCAATTTTAATTTTAACCTTGTAGCTTTATTAGATTCACAGTTATTGAATCGAAAACTTTGTATGGCAGCCCTCCGAAAATGGGGCCCTAACATTTTGAAACTTCATATAAGTGCTCGATTCATTATATAACTAACCGTGTGTAGTTTTCAGCCTCGTAGTATAATTAGTTTTGAAGAAATTCATATTGGTGCAAAGAAGTTGTATGGCAGCCCCCCATAAATGGGGCCCTAACATTTTGAAACTTCATATAAGTGCTCGATTCATTATATAACTAACCGTGTGTAATTTTCATCCGCGTAGTATAATTAGTTTTGAAGAAATTCATATTGGTGCAAGGAAGTTGTATGGCAGCCCCCCGAAAATGGGGCCCTAACATTTTGAAACTTCATATAAGTGCCGGAGTCAATATAAAACTAACCGTATGTAATTTTCATCCCCGTAGTATAAATAGTTTTGAAGAAATTCATATTGGTGCAAAAAAGTTGTATGGCAGCTCCCCGAAGCCTTGGTCCGATTTTAACCAAAAACAATAGGGAACCTAGAAATTGTCTAAAAATGACTTTGTGTGAATTTCAAGACTCTAGCCCTTTTAGTTTTGAGTTATCGTGATGACACACGGACGGACGGACGGACGGACGGACGGACGGACAGACACACATAGCTAGATCGACTAATTTTTCGATTCTGAGCCGATACGTACCCTTGACACTATATCTAGCTCGTCTAGATCGATGCGTTACAAACGGAGGAGCAAATCTAATATACCCGATGTTCATATATATATGCACGGGTATAAAAATTATCAGTTGTTCTAATATACAGTAAAATGATTATATAAATTATATTGGTCAGCTCTTTTTGATATTAGAAAATATTTCAAGTAATTATTAAGAATTATGACATTTAAAATAGTATTACGGAATATGTCGAGGCAAAACTTCCGGAAAGGGGTTATGAGCTATCGAGATGACATCATCACATAACGGTTCTAAATATCTCAAAGTTTCCGAATATATATACCATTAGTGGCGTTGGCACCATCTAGTGTCCGAAAAATGCATTACAAAATGTTCCTAAGGTTTTGTAGCATTTTTATTAAAATATTATATTTTTCCTGTAAGACAATAAACTGGAACCAACATCTTACAATATTGTAGGGCATGATATTGTCTTTCATAAACATCTTGTTTCATCTGGATCGGTGCTACCATTTTTGAGATATTGCAATTTAAAGTGAAAATTAAAAAAAAAAAAAAAAAACAAATCAAACTTTCAAAAAAACAACTATAACTGTGAAATTTTCAAAAACACCCTGTATTATTATTATACCATTAAAAAGGTCTCTTAAAAGTCTTTCCAACGATATATAATAAGTATGGCATATGTTGACAAATAGCCCCACCACAGAACATAAATGCAAAAATGACACAACAATTTTATCAAAAAATATATTTTCATACTTTATTTCTCATATATTTATTTTGCCTTTTGGTTTTTCAGTTGAAATATGTATTTTAAAATGTAAGAATGTACTTTATAGGTTGATACAACATTGAGTTAGGTTTTAGTAATTTATTTGGAGGGATTTTGGAGGTGACAACCTCATAGTTTTAAAATTTTTTTTATTTAAATATGTATGTAAAAATATAATTAGAAAGGACCTTAGAGTTAGCTACAAAATCAGAATTATTCGCTTTTTCCAGAATATTTAAAAACATATATACATACAAGAACCTGAATCAGGAGGGATTTTAGAGTTGAATTCTAAATCAGGATTACCGCTTTTTCCAGAATATTTATATGTGTGTTTGTATATACAATGTAAGAAGAGATTTTTCAGTTTGATTCTTAATCAGGAGATCCGCTTTTTCGATAATATTTATAATATATGTGTATATGTATATCCAATATCAGAAGAGATCTTAGAGTTGGATTCTAAATCAGGATTACCGCTTTTTCCATAATATTTAAAAATATATATGAAAATGCCAGATTAGAAGAGATTTTTAAGTTTGATTCTTAATCAGGATATCCGCTTTTTCCAGAATATTTATAATATATATATATATGTTTATCCAATATTAGAAAAGATTTTAGAGTTGGATTCTAAATCAGGATTGCCGCTTTTTCCATAATATTTAAAAATATATATGAAAATGCCAGATTCTGACTTAGAAAATATTTTAGAGTTGGATTCAACTATTAGAGCTGGACTTATATATTCTTTATTTATTTATTTATTTCATTATTTTTAATTATTTGATGCATCTTAATAACTCACATATTATTATATATAAATAAACAAATAAACGTAATTAGGTATATATTTTAATTATATACTGATTAATGCCTACATATTTATGTGCATAATGTAAATTTATATTTTAGTAGATTTTTTTTCAGACACTGTATTACGACATTCCGCTAAGTTTTGAATACAAATTCCATTTATTATAAAGGTTATCAAGTTATCTTTAGTTAAAATAATGAATTAAAAATATAATCCCTATCTGCTATCACAAATTTTAAACTAACTATAAAATCCCTTCTGATTGAGGAACTAACATACATATATATTATAGACATATAAATATTCTGGAAAAAGCGGTAATCTTCATTTAGAATCCGCCTCTAAAATCTCTTCTAATATTTGATATACAAATTTTGTGATAGCAGATAGGGATTATATTTTTAATTCATTATTTTAACTAAAGATAACTTGATAACCTTTATAATAAATGGAATTTGTATTCAAAACTTAGCGGAATACAGTCGGTTACAAGCTTGAATCTTTGTCCTAGTAGATAAACTCTATGTCGTTTCACAGCTTCAATGACTGCTAGTACTTCCAGTTCGTAGCTGCAATAACGTTTTTCGGCATCTGTGGTCTTTCTACTGAAGAAATGCACCGGATGTAGTTTATTGTCCTCCTTGTCCCTTTGTAATAAAATTGCTCCATACCCATCTTTCGAGGCGTCAGTGTGTAGTTCTGTATCAACTCCAAATTCGAATATTTTGAGTACTGGTTTTTTTCTAAGAACTTCTTTTATTTCGTTTATCGCTTCGATTTGTTTTTCCTTAATTTCGAAGCAATTTCCTTTTTTTAATAAGTTGCTTAAAGGTTTAGTTTTAACAGAGAAATTATGAATGAATTTTCTAAAATAACTGGCTAAACCTAAAAACGATTGTAAATGTTTTACGGTTGTTGGGATGGGAAAGTTTTTGATAGCTTTTGTTTTTGATTTTGACGGAGAAATCCGGCCTTTTCTAATTTGATATCCTAGATACTCTATATCGTCTTGTAGTATTTGGCATTTTTTCCACTTGATCTTCAATCCATTTTCTGCTGCTACACTCAACACTTCTTTAAGTCTGGTCAGTCCTTCATCAATAGTTGCAGATGGAATTACGATGTCATCTAAATAAATTATCACAGCGCCTTTATTTATTAAATTCCTAAAAACATAATTAATATATTTTTGGAAAACGGCGGGGGAATTGCAGAGACCGAAAGGTACTCGAAGGAATTCAAACTGGCCGTTACTTGTCACAAATGATGTAAATTCCCTACTGCTTTCTTCTACCTTAACATGGAAAAATCCATTCTCAAGGTCAAGAGTTGTAAAAAAATTCGCTCCTTGCAATTTATCCACTTGGTCTTCTATATTGGGAAGAGGGTACCTGTCCTTGTGTATCTTCTTGTTGATATTCCTATAGTCGATGCATAATCTGTGACTACCGTCCTTCTTCCTCACCAAGACAACTTGACTGGCATAATCTGAACTGCTTTCCCGGACGATGTTGTTTTGTAACCATTCATTTATTTGATTTTCAATTATTTTTTGTTCTTGTTGTGGAAATCTTCTCGGTGGCCTGTAGATCGGGATATCATCCGTCGTACAGATTTTCATTTGGACAGGAGATTCGATGGGACTGTTGGGTGTGTAGTTGTTGATCAACTTGATTACTTCTTCCTTAACGCATTTCTCTTCCAAATGATATACATCAGGTAGGTTGTTTTTACTTTCGTTATCTACATCAATTTCTGCCAAATAACAAGTGTTGCTTTCTTCGTTTCTGGTCGTACTTTCGCCTGAAACTATTTTTTTTGTGATATTTACTTTACCGTCTTCAATTTGCACTGTAGCTAACTGCAAAAGGTTCATTCCTAAAATTAAATCTGGTTTCATAAAGTTGCTGTTGACAATATGAACTTCAACATTTTCAAAAGTGTTATTTCCAATTTTGATATTTAAGATACAGGAACCGCTGGTTGTGATGTTCGATCCTATCCCTGAAACTGATAACCGAGAGTCCTTAAAATGGTATTTTGGTTTTATGTTTGCTACATGGTTTTGCTTTATAACGCTTATTTCAAAATAATATTGAGAATTTAGTTTTTTTTTTTAGGATTTTATTCTTTTCACTGGTTGAGCCCCCAAATTTGTGGGAATCGAAATTAAAAATAACAATATTTATTTGAGTTTAAAGAATTTTATTTAACTTTAGTTATTTAATTAAAAAAAAGACAAAGTATTATTTAATACGTTTAATTTTAAGTTTAGTTATTTAATTTAAAAAAAAAGACAAAGTAAGTATGATTTAATTTTATTAGATGATTCAACTGCATCTATCCACGTCCACGGCTTAAGAGAGAAAAAAAAGAAACAAAAGGAAGTTGAATATGTGTCAAATTGTAGAAAATGTGCTCGTCAGCTGATTGGGCCATTGAACTTGTTAGTGTTAACGTTATGATCATAACGTTATCGATAAAATAGGCATAATTATTGATTCCCACATACATATATAAATATTCTGGAAAAAGCGGCAATCATGAATTTAAATGCAACTCTAAAATCCTCCTAATTCAGATTCTCATAATCTGATAAAGCGCATAATTCTGATTTTGTAGTCTAAGGGCCTTTCTAATTATATTTTTACATACATATTTAAATAAAAAAAATTTTAAAACTTTGAGGTTGTCACCCCCAAAATCCCTCAAAACAAATTGCCAGAACCAAACTCAATATTGTATCCAAACCTAAAATGCATTCTTACATTTTTAAATTTGCCAAATAGGCAAAATAAATTTATGACAAATAAAGTATGAAAATGTATTTTTTAATAAAATTGTTGTGTCATTTTTGCATTTATGTTCTCTGGTGGGGCTATTTGTCAACATATGCCGTACTTATTATATACCGTTGGAAAGAGTTTTAAGAGACCTTTTTAAAGGTATAATAATAATACAGGGTGTTTTTGAAAATTTCACAGGTTTAGTAGTTTTTTTGAAAGTTTGATTTTTTTTTTTTTTTAATTTTCACTTTAAATTGCAATATCTTAAAAACGGTAGCACCGATTCAGATGAAACCAGATCTATATGAAAGGCAATATCATGCTCTACAATATTATATGATGTTGGTTCTAGTTTATGGTCTTACAGGAAAAATATAGCATTTTAATTAAAATGCTACAAAATCTTAGGAAATTTTTGTAATGCATTTTTCGACCACTAGATGGCGACATCGCCGCTAATGGTATATATATTCGGAAACTTTGAGATATTTAGAACCGTTATGTGATGACGCCATCTTGATAGCTCACAACCCCTTTCCGGAAGTTTCACCTATGTCGAGTGTTAATATACGGTTTTTAATTATTGAGAAAAAAAAAATAAGATTAAAAAAAGAAATAAAAAGTGAGTCATAATTTAAAGAAAAAATAAAAATTTAGAAATTTTATATATTTTATGTATTATTAAATAAGCTGAAGTTAAAAATTAAAAGAAATTGTCTTTAGAAATAAAAATTAAATGTTTTATAATTAAAAATGTAACGAAATTTGTAAATAAAATAAATATAATAAAAGAATACAATAAAAACATACTTGTTTTTTCATTAAAAAAAAAAATTGCAATGTTGGCAAGTCAAATTATAGGTTAGGTATTTTAACAAAATAAAAATAAGAATAAATATTGTTGAAATTTTTGTTGAAATGATTTAATCCTCAATATAAAACGAATGTGTGAATAATATATACCTAATATAAAACAAATTTAAAAAAGTTAATTTAAAGATTTTAAATTCTAAGTTATTAATTAATATGATTCTGAATAAAAGTGATATCATTAAAATTTTGTATTTTAAATACCTTCGAGTTATCGTTTGTGCGCATAAAAATGGTGTCTTCTTTGATCCAAAGATATTTAAGTTCCGTTGATAATTTAAGCTGCTTTGCCTCATAATACAATTTACTTTGAAACGGTGTGAGATGTTGTCGAAAAAAAATTTGTTTGTTTCCATTTTCTTCAAAGCCAACCTCTGGATTAAAAAGATGTTTATGCATTTTTTTTTTATTTAGTAGTTCAGCTTTATTATTTTCTGATTTAAACTCAACCAAATATAAAGCTTCTTTTGATTTCTCTGAATGTTCATTAAATTTGGATACATAAAGATTTACATTTTTGTTTTTTTTTTTTATTATTTTTTACATTTGCCTGTATTTTTCTATTATTTTAAATACAACATTTTTTGAATTTTGAATGTCTCACGGCAGACCGGCAATTACGTCATTGTTCCTATTTTTTTGTTTGTTGAAATTTATCTATTTGAGATTGCATATTGTTACTAATTTTTCCAACTTTACATTTCTTTCTTCCGTGCATTTGATTTTTTCTTTTAATACTTTATTTTCTTCTAAAATAAGTTTGTTTTGTAGGATTAGAACATCAATTTATTTATTAAAAAACGATTGTGACAAATGAATATCTTTTACTGCACTTACAAGCCGCTGTAAACAATTTGCTAAGTTCTCCCCTTTCAGATTTTCACTTACAAATTTGTTTGATGTTAACTTAGACCAATTAAAATCCTGATTCATACATATATTTATATTTTCTCCTAAATGCACTTGAGTTTCATCCGCATTATCGTCATCCTCCGATATAATTAGTGATTCATTTCTCGTTCCAGAACAGCTTTTACATCTTCAGGTAGTATTATCTGCCTGTATTGCAGCAAAAACCTCATCAGCAATACCAGCACATTTGATGTGAAATTCTTTTTTACAATTTCCGCTGCATTGAATGCCTTTATTTTTCTTCCCAAAGCCTTTCATACAAGTAAAGCATCGCTTAGCCATTTTTTATGTTTTTTTTTTAATTAGATATTCTTTTTAGTTTTTTATAAAATATTTTTTTGTGCCAAACTTGGATAAACTATGGCTGATTTTATATAAATATTTTTTTATTTCCGTTTTCTATTTTTAGTGTTTAATATAAAAATCCTTTTATAGCAAATGACTTGTATAAATTTTGTTAATTATTCTATACTAATTTGATTTTAATTTAGTTTTTTAAAATTGAAAATTTGAAAACACTTTCTAATTGATTTGACAGTTTTACAATCTTATTCGTTTATTCTTAACTAGTTTTGTATTAATTTACATGCTGTTGTGATTAATTCACATTTTTGTTTTTTTTTTAACGCCAAGATATTTGAAATAAGTTTGTGTATTCAGAAAGCTATGTTACAACAATTACAAACATTATCAGGTAGTTCATTATAAGCTTTTAAACTATTGTAAAAACGTTGTTTGCTCTGTTGTTAGTTTTAAAAAGTGTTAGATAAAAATTAGTTTTATTTCGTGTGTTATGATTATGTAATTCCATGCTTCTGTTTAATATAAAGTTGTGTTTTATTTTATTATTAATTATCTTAAAGGCTACCATGTATAATTCAAACCGGTAAACACTGGTAAAACTCAAGTATTTATCAGAGTATAGTAAGTTTGAAGGAAAAAGTAACGGATATTTTTAATGACTTTAATACACATTTTGTGCATGATATCTATTATATTTAGATACGTTTTGGGAGTTCTACTCCAAATAGGATTTAGATATGTGATGTGAGATTTAATATAGGATGAATAAATAATGTATAAAACATTATTTGAAATATAGTAATTTTTGTTTTTTTAATATTAAGATTAACACGATGTTTATTTAACCATATCTGTATTTTTTGCATATCTGTTTGTATTGAAATCTTTAAATTTTCCTCATTTGATTCTGCATATTATAATACCGTGTCGTCAGCGTAGAGTTGGATATCTCCTTTTAGATTCAATTGCGTAATATCGTCTATGTATATTTTAAATAGATCGGGGCCAAGTTTAGATCCTTGAGGGACCCCTTTTAAATTAATTTTTCTGAGCTGAATGTATTATTTTGACGAACCATTTGTTTATTTGTTTTCTATCTTGAAGATAGGATTCAAAAAATTTTATAGAGCTTCTGCTAAAATTTGATTTGAAAGTTTTAATAGTAAAATTTTGTGATCAACGCAGGCATTTGAAAAATCAGTATTTTTAGAAACGATATCTGTTAGGGCCAGACAAGCAGCGGTCGTTTTTGACCCTTTTTCTCTTCACTTAGAATTTTATTATTAATTAAGAATTAATTCAATCTATTCTTAATAATAATTTCAAAAATTTTAGAAAATGAAGGAAGAACAGATATTGGACGTTAATTAGAGCAATCTGTTTCCTTTTTTAAAGATGGGAATAACTATGACATTTTTGAGTTTACTTTGGAAAATACGTCTTTCAAAGGCCTTGTTTATATATTTGACTACTATTGGAACTAAGTAAATTGAATATTTCTTTATAAATTTAGTAGAGATGTTATCAAAACCATTAGCTGCAGTTATATTTAGAGAATTTATAGCAGCATCAACTTCTTCATAGTTTGTGGAAGTTAAATTAAAATTTGTAAAAATATTGCGTCGAAATTGATTTATATATTCAACATCAATACTTTCTGTAGGAATTTCTATTTCGCTATATTTGGTTATTTTGTAATTTTCCATTTGTTTGTTGAAGAATGAAAGGAAAAGTTGTATATTATGTACTGACTCTGACAGTTGTTGTAGCCATTTGGAAATTTTATCATTTAGTAATTCACTATGTTTGACTGGAGTTAAATGTAACAGTGGTGTTTGACAATTTTATCTTGCTTAGGTGCTTTCAGGTAATCGTTTGTGTCTCCCTCAAACATTACAGATTTGTTGACAGGATTTGGAAATTTAATACAACTCCATGTTACATATCCTTTTTGAACTGCTTCAAAAATTTCCTCTACCATAGCTGCGCATTTAAGATGGAAGAATTCTTGCACAAATTACATTGAATTCCTCTTGATTTCCCATAAAATTGTTTTTTGCAAACATTACAAAGTTTGGTCATCTTTTTCTTCTATTTTTTCCGCTTAAATAAAACGCGTCCACTTACTTTGACAATTTGACAAATTTTTCACTTGTGAATTATATATATGATAATATAGGAATTTCACCGCCAGGAGGTTAAAGTAAAAAGTTTATGTTCACTGTTTATATTTTTTTTTATTTCGGTATGAAGAAATGTGACAACTGTAAATATTATTATTTATTAATATATTTCTCAATTTATCTGTTTTAATAGTTTACTTTTTAGCAACTTTTAAATATTTACACCGTTTGAAATGGAGTTAAGAAATTTTAACCACGAGGAGATATTACGAAAAAAATAATTTCGCAGAAGAATTTTTTTCTGTAGCCCCACCCGTTACGGAGCTACAGCCCACCAAAGTTGGAAAAAGCCCTATTTTCAAATTGTTATAACAAGAGTTCTGTTGGGTATATTTTCAATCTGAAAACGGAAAAAGATAGCCCGTTTTATAAGCTTTATAAATAATTAAAAGCAAATGTTTAGGGTTGCCATGCGGTACAAAAATTTACCATTATGCAAAACTCAATTTTTGAAAAATTTTTGGCCCCACATATCTTCTAAACGGTTCAAGCTAGGGTCTTGAAATTTTGGGAGAAGTTAGACCTTTAGAAATTAGTAGGAGTCAGTTAACAAAATTTTTTTTGTCACGTCCCCTGTTTAGGAGCTATAAGGGATCGAAAATTTATATTTTACTATTTTTAAACACCTGTAACTTGAAAACCTGTTCAAATTTTTTTTACAAATATACAAAATTTACACCTGCAGCATTATGTTTCAACATATGTAAAAGGTTTTCATAAATTTGAAAGGGTTTCTTTAAATTGAAGAAATTGTCTCTTAGTTTTAACTATTTTTGCTTAGATAATAAAATTTTAGGTAAAATTCCAAATATTGGTGGAGTTCACAATTGATTTCCTCGAAAAAAAATTGAAGGGTGGTGAGGACAAGAGGGGGGTGGGCAGATCCATCATAAGTTTGCTAAGCAAAAATTTGGGAACTCTCACCATTGAAGGGCTACTAGGTCTTAAAAATTAAAGCTTTTATGTTTATATAAAACAGTAACTTATTCACCAGTGTAAGTTTTTTCCAAAATTAAACGTTAACATTGAAGCTGCAACATTATATTCCGCACTTATTAACACGTTTTCTTGACTGCATCGGGGTTATATTCTAAGTATTTCCCTATTAGTCATATAATTAATAAATTAATGAAATAACTATATTAATATTATCATTTATTTTTATATATTTTTTTATAAAAACAAGTAAAGAAACAGTCTGTCGGTGCAACCGACTTAGAAATACCCTACACCTATTTGGTTCAAATTTAATGGGAAGTCCATAAGTTATTTTAAAACCATAAAAGCTGTTATTAGTTTGATCGTAAGATATAGCTAACCAAATTAACTTTATAATACTAAAAAAAACATTTTCTAATTACTTTTCTAATTTATTTACAAATTCTTAATAATTTATCTATTTAAAAATATTAAAAAACAAAAAAACTTGAAATAAATGAAAATATATTTATTTAAATTCAATTTCAAATCCAAAATTTAATTAACCAAGAAGTTCCTCCCAATCATAAAATTTGGCTCCTCAATGAAGCCAACTGAGATGGTTTAAACTCCTTTTCCAAAAACTTTAATTGGTCTCTTTTTCAACAATAGAAATGATGATGTAGCTGCCAACGCATTAACTAGCGCTATTCTCCTTGGCATGAATCTTTTCATACCAAGTAAGATTAAAAGTGCTAAACACCGCAACCAGAATTGGTTAAACCAAAAATGCAGGCTTTCTAAGGAAAAAAGCTTTCTTTGAGTTCAAGAGGCAACCAGCCGAAAGCAACCGGATCTCATTTACAGAAGTTAGTAAGCGATGCAAAAGAATTTTTTACTAAGACAAAAAGTTATTCGCTTCCCAAAAGTCAACAAAATTTTCTGGTCATTTGCCGAATCAGTAAAAAACAACTTCACTTCTTCTACAACTCCTCAACTGATTTATAATAATGCTGTCAATGCTGACCCTAAATAAAAGGCAGATTTGCTGGCTCAAATCTTTGCAGCCAATTCTACACTGCTGGCAACAACAGCCTCTCCTCTGGTCTATGTACCAACAAATTCAAAACTTAAAACAATTTATTTATGCCCACGAGTTGTTGCTAAAGTTCTTAAGGGTCTGAATGGTCTAGGAAAATCTTCAATTCATGGATAGAATCTTTCCTTTCACACCGTTCAATATAAGTTGTATTGGATGGTTTTACTTCCAAAAATTTTAAAATCAATGCTGGTGTCCCTCAAGGCTCGGTCCTATCACTAACCTTATTTCTAATATTTATCAATGATCTTCTATCCATTACCTCCAATAAAATTCATAGCTTTACTGATGACAGCACTCCTGATTGCTCTTACCTTTTTGAGAGAGCAGCTGATGCTACCCCAACATCGGTAAGCAATGAACGAACCAAAGTTTCAAGTTCCTCAAATAATGATCTCCAAATAATTCAAGATTGGGGAAGCGTGAACAGGGTTAGTTTTAATGCTTCAAAAACCCAAAGCTCTTTGTTATCAACTAAGCGAAGCGATCCTTTACTAAACATTTCTTTTGGCAATGTAGGTATTCAAAACTCCGAATCATTAAGAATTCTAGGCATGGAAATAAATGCAAAACTTTCGTGGAACGACCACATTTTTTCGGTCGCAAAAGATGCCGCGAAATGCCTGGGATTCTTAAGTAGGAGTAGGAAATACTTTACACCTCCAAATCTATTACAAATTTATAAAACCTATATTCGGCCGAGACTCGAGTATAACTCTCACATATTTGCTGGAGCTCCCAGCAGCGCTCTTCAGTATCTGGATAAGATACAAAAGAGAGCTGTTCGTATTATCAATGATAATAACGTCACAAAAAACTTCACGTCTTTAAGTCACCGCCGTAATGTAGGAGCTGCTTTTCTTTTTTATAAAAATCTTCTAGGCAATACTTCAAAAGAAATCAAAAACATGATGCCTAAAATCAAACCCTACCGCCGTAACACAAGGTTAGCAGCTCAATCACATCCATATGCAGTTGAGCTTTTCAGAACAAGAACTCGGAAATTTAAGAACTCTTTTCTGAGTCGCACCTCCAAATTGTGGAACACATTACCCCTATATGTGTTTCCCAATTCATTTAAACCGCGAAAATTCAAGAAGAATGTCAACTTATACGATGTCTTAATTATATATCACCTATGGTTATATTTTATAAAATATTATACTAAATATGTTTTATGGTAAAGTTCTTAGCCTTTTAAAAATGTAAAAGTGTTAACGAAAAACGGAAATAGGAAAGAACCCTCGTGTATCAAATTTAAAGTTTCTATCTTCATGAATTTCGAAGATAAGCTTTTTAATTTTAAGATTTCTTAGGAGACATCTGAACCACGACTACAATTAAGTCTAAATTTCGGGGACACATAGGAAATATGAAATATATTCTTTGGCATTGTAATTATGCTCGTTTGGCCTCAGATTAATCAAAAGCTTCTAGAATCCGAACTCATAGTCAAAAGTCGACCAGAACCAATTCTCATGATATTTTCATTACTAGTAACCTACAGTTTAAATTTGTTCAAAATAGCGGCATTATTTTTTGAGTTATACTGCTTTAAAGATATATGTTCTTTAGCCCTTCAACTTTTCAAAGGTTCCAGAACCCGAAACCATGGTACGATTTTGCCCATATGCAGTCCCCGTCATACTTTCAATACCAGTTAACCCTTATACACAATTGGAACGTTCTATCTTAATTTTAAGTTACTATTTTTATTAATTTCGATGATAAGCTTTTAAACCTTGGGGGTCTAAGAGGGGTACTGAACCACCACTCTGATTGATCCAAAATTAGAGGAACCGCACAGAAAATAGTAAAGAGCACCCATGTGCCAAATTTGAAACTTCTAAATTTGTTTGAAGTTACTATCTTTATTAATTTCGAAAATATGCTTTAAGGTCTTCGGAATTGTGTGGCTGGTCCTCAACCCACTACTCCAATTAGTCCCAAATTTCAAGGACACTTAGGAAATAGAAAGAAACACCCTGATACCAAATTTGGAGGTTCTATCTTCATTGGTTTTGGAATTATGCTTGTTTGGCCTAAATTCGATCAAAAAGTTCTAAGTTTCGAACCCATTGTCCATTCTCCTCCGTACGCAAGCACCGCCGCAGTTTCATTACCAGCACCATACAACACAAATTTTATAAAGATGGCGTCATTAGTTGTTCAGTTATAATGATTTATTATATATGTTCGTTAGCCCTTAGAAACGATTAAAAGGTCCTGAATCCATACCCTTGGGCCGATTTCGCCCATTGGATATCCCCGCCGTACTGTCAGTCCTAGTAACCTACAGTTAAAATTTCATCAAGATAGCTGCATTATTTTTTGAGTAATCGTGCCTACGGACGGACGGCATGGCTATATCGACTTAGAAGGTCACGCTGATCACAAATATATATACTTTTCCATATCTAGCTCGCTTTCTTTAGGTGGTTACAAACACCATACCAAAGTTAATATACCCCTTTACCTATTCTATAGGTGTAGGTTATAATAAATGATGAAATATTCAGTAAGAAACCGTATATAATTTTGAAAATGTGCTTTTTAAAAACCCTTGGTTTTTTTTCTTACTTGTTTAATGTAATTTTAATAATAATATAAAGTTTGGTTTTTAATAATTTTGGTGTTTAATTTTATACAACTTAATAATTACTAGTTAAAGTAATAATATATAAAATATACAAATATAACGGGTGACTAAGTCACTGCTTACTTGTAAAAACAGCAAATTTTTAATTTTTAAGTCGTAATAGTTCTTCAATGGGGAAGGTTACCAAATTTCTCAAGGATCTAATCTCACTCACATTTAGCAAAAATTGAGTTTTGGATAACGGTAAATTTTAGTACAGTATGTCAACCCAATGAATTAGTTTTTTTAAAGCTTGAAAAGCTTATGAAGCAGCTATCTTTCGACGTTTTCAGATTGAAAAAATACCTTATAGAACTCTTGTTATAACTATTTAAATATAGGGTTTTTTCCGACTTTGCGGGGTTGTAGCTCCGTAGTGGGAGGGGTAAGAGAAAAAAGTTTTAACATTAAATTATTTTTATTGCTATACGTAACCATTACTGGTATTTTTTAGTCAATCGTTGGTAAAAGGGGGCGGACGGACGGACAGAGTGAAACTATATAGGTAAATTTTTACAAAATTTTTTGAAAATGTACTAAAAAGAATTCATAAATAATTTATTATTAAGGGATCCCAAAAAAACGTATTAAAATTAATTATCTTAAGTATCGATACAAATTTTAATGATTCAAAAATAAAAAAAAAATATTATAAAAAATGTATAAGTGATTTATAAATATTTGTATTTGAAAAATTTTATTTAATGTTTATTTAAAAAAAATATGAATTATAATTAAAATTATAATTACACTATAAAATAATAGTGATTATAAAAGAAAATCACAGTATAAAATATTGTGAATATAATATAATATAGAATTTATAGTGATTAAATATTTATAAATTTTTTCACTAAATCTATAATCGAAAAAAAATTCATATCAAAACTTTTATAATACTTGGATATCTGTCTACTTTTCTCAAAAAAGATATCTGAACATTCTTTTTTATTATTAACTCTATAAATTTTTGTTTTCCTGTGGAAATATTTCAAACTTTTATGAAAAATATTTTCTTTACCTAGATTAAAGAAATTTTCGATAATTTGTGAAAGCTTAACAACCGTTTGTAATATCCTGACCTTTATTATTTCTTCATGTTAAAATCAAATTTAACTAAAATATTCTAGAAATTAATATAATTGAAAATATCTATTCTTTTTGAGCAATCATTGTTCTTCCTTACTCGAAAAATATTTTTCTTTTTATTATATATTTTATTTTTATTTGTTGTAACGTTTTTTGAAAAAAAAAAAAAAAAAACTAATATAAAAAAATTAATTTTTCCTCTTTTTAAAAGTAATTAAATTATTTAATTGAAATTTTTTTTGATCATCTTCCTTCTCTTTCCTCAAATATTTGGTAATTAATAATATCCTTAATAGCATTTTCAAATCACATGTATACTCAAGGGTATGGATCGGATCAGAATCGAAAAATAAATCGATTTAGCTATGCATGTCCGTCCGTGCGTCATCACAATAACTCAAAAACTAAAGGAGCTAGGATCTTGAAATTTTCGTTTCTGCAAATTCGTTTCTTTTTGCAATAGCCGTCATCGCTATTTAAATCCAGCCATTTCGGTACATGGGTTCGGGTAGCTGCCATACAACTTCTTTTTTTATATGAGTATTACTCCGTACCTATTACAGCTGGGTGTCTGAAATTTTGCCAAAATTAGTTTATTTTTATTGCCAAAGTTTCTGAAAAATTTGGTTGGTTCGAGTAGCTGCCATACAACTACTTATTTTATATGTGCATTACTATTCACCTGATGAAGCTGGGTGTCTGAAATTTTGTCAAAAATAGTTTAGTGTAATGGCCAAAGTTACTGCAAAATTTGATTGGTCTACTGCAGAGGGTTCGAACAGCTGCCATACAACTCCTTCTTTTATATGAGCATTACGCTACACCTAATAAAGCTGAATGTTTGAAATTTTGCCAAAAATAGTTAACCGGATGATAAAATGTTTATATTACGGTCATACGGGTATTCCAGAGTTGGCACAGTCTACTCTACTACACTCTTCCTCGCTTTTCCTTTTGTCTTGATTAACTAATTCCTGGACAGTTTTGTCTTTATTTTCATTTTTTGTTTGTCATTTGATACAGTTTTGCTTTTTATATAATTGTTGTCATTTGATAAACTTTTAATTTAATAAAATTTCACTGTTTGAGTCACTAAAGCCCACTATATCTTAGATAATCCAACCTGAACTTAAGAGAATTTTTGAAGGTAGACAAAATAAAAGTTTCACAAACAGAACGACGAACAGAGATCAAACTATAAGTGTCTATGATAGAAATTTGTCCGGTATGGATCAAATACCAGATGTTGTTAAAAGTCTAAAAGAATTTTCCGGGGATAATGGTGAATTCGGGTCATGGAAGAAAAGCGTTGAGCGAATATTGACAACATATGACCACTTGAAAGGCACTTCAAAATATTTTGGCATCTTCAGTGTAGTCCGTAATAAAATTATCGGAAGCGCTGACATTGCTCTTGAATCTTATAATTCCCCATTAGATTGGCGGCAAATAGTAAAATGTCTTAATATGCATTACTCTGACAAACAAGATTTGGGTACTTTGGAATATCAAATGACTATGTTAACACAAAAGAGTAATAGTATTCAAGAATTTTATCAGGAGGTTTATCATCACCTATCACTAATCTTGAATAGAATTTTTTCTATGGAATTAGGTCAAGAATTTTTAAAACAATGACGCAAGCATACAGGGATAAAGCTCTAGATAATTTTATCAGGGGTCTTAAAGGAGTTCTTCTACGCTGGTTAAATATGCGCGAAACAGAAGACTTAACACAGGCTCTTTATTTATGTCTGAAGTTAGATAATGTAAATTATCGAATAAATCATAGTCAAAATAATATGAAAAGGTACTTCACACCCACAGGGAAAAGTTAACTCACGATTCATTCCAAACCCAAATTAACATTTTCAAACACAAACCTATCGAAATTCTCAGTATTACCAAAAACCAAACTTTCAAAACCGCTTCCACTCAAATCTCCCGAATCGTATTCAACGAATTCAACAAATTTTTCCCAACAAAATACGCAATACCATAATAACAAAGAATTTTACCAACAACCTAGAGTAGGTCCCGCAAATATTGAATATTCTCAACATTCAAGAATAAATAATTACCAGAACAAACCTAATCAAACTTTGGAAAACTTTTCTGCTAATGTTAATAACAAACAACCATCATTTCAACAGTCACATCAAAATAAAAAATTCCAAAAAAATTTTTCACACCGAATCTAAAGTTATTGATCAACAATCTTCACAAACTTGTAGTAAATGCAAAGATTGCTCATTTCAATCACCGTCAACCGATTGCGATAATAATGACACTTTTTAGCACATTTTCAAAAATTTTTGTAAAAATGTGCCTATATAGTTTCACTTTGTCCGTCCGTCTGTCTGTCTGTCTGTCTGTCTGTCTGTCTGTCTGTCCGTATGTTTACAAAAACTTTTACATCGTTTGAAATATAGAAAAGAAATGTTAACCACGAGTAGGTATTACAAAAAAAAATAATTTCGTAGAAAAATTTTTTTCTGTAGCCCCACCTGTTAGCGAGCTGCAGCCCCCCAAAGTTGGGAAAATCCCCATATTCAAATTGTTTTAACAAGAGTTCTATTAGGTTTATTTTCAATCTGAAAACGGCAAAAGATTGCTGGTTTTATAAAATTTATATAAAATATGTTTAGGGTTGCCATACGGTACTAAACTTTACCATTCTGCAAAACTCAATTTTTGCAAAATTTTTGGCCCCACATATCTTTTAAACGGTTCAAGCTAGGGTCTTGCAATTTTGGGGGTAGTTAGATCCTCTGAAATAAGTAGAAGTCGGTTAACAAATTCTTTTTGTCACGTCCCCTGTTTTGCAGCTATAAGGGCTCGAAAATTGAAATTTTGCTATTTTTAAACACCTGTAACTTGAATAGCTGTCCAAATTTTTTTTTAGTAATATACAAATTCAAAGCTCTATAATTATATTTCAACATGTGTCAAAGGTTTTTCTTAATTTTGAAGGGTGACGAAGCTACAGCCCCTGCAAGTTCCAAAAAAGCCCTATATTTAAATTGATATAACAAGAGTTCTGATAGGTTTATTTTCAATCGAAAAACGGTTGGAGAGAGCTGCTTTTATATAATTTACAAAAATACTTCGTATAAATATTTAGGGTTGCCATACGGTACTAAAATTTACCACTGTGCAAAACTCAATTTTTGCAAAATTTTTGGCCCCACATATCTTTTAAACGGTTCAAGCTAGGGTCTTGAAATTTTGGGAGAAGTTAGATCCTCAGAAATTATTTGGAGTCGGTTAACAAAATTTTTTTGTCAAGCCCCATGTTCAGGAGCTATAATGGCTCGAAAATTGAAATTTTGCTATTTTTAAACACCTGTAACTTGAATACCTGTTTAAATATTTTTTCCTTAATATACAAAATTTAAAGGTATAATATTATATTTTAACATATGTTAAAGGTTTTTCTTAAATTTATAAGGGGTTCTTTAAATTGAAGAAAGTGTCTCTCAGTTTTAACCATTTTAATAGTAAAATTCTAAGAAAAATTCCAAATTTTGGTGGAATTCACAATTTAATTCCTAGAACCTAAAAAAGTTTGGGGGAAGGGGAGTAGTGAGGATTATATCCTTGAGAAATTTAGCAACCTTCCCCATAGAGGGGCTAATAGGGCTAAAAAATTAAATATTTACTGTTTTTATAAGTAAGAAGTAACTTAGTCACTGACGTATATATTTCCTAAATTAAACGTTAATATTGAAGCTTCAACATTATATTCCGATAAAATACTCACTATGAAACACTATATTATTTTGAAAATGTGCTTTTTTAAAAACCCTTGGTTTTTTTTCATCACTTGTTTAGTTTATATTGTTCTTCGTTACCCTACATACAACATCAAACGAAGGGCGGAGTAATTTTAAAATTCTTAATTGGCACAGGCTCGAATAAAAACTATATTCAGCCACGATTATTCGAAAATCCTAATCCTAATGAACAAAATTTTTGCGCTAATTCAATTGGCGGAAGCTTCACTATCACTAACCACTCTTATATAAATCTATTTGAACCTAACATCTCTAAACTTAAATTTTATATCTTACCAGAATTAACATCTTTTAACGGGATAATAGGTAATGATAGTCTAAAGGATTTGAATGCCATAATTCATGCAAATTAAAATTTCTTAACTATTAAGCCAAATATAAAAATCTACTTAAAACAACTTGCTTCTAATTCAGTAAATAGTATTAATATTAGGACATCTTATTTTAATAAAATGCAAGAAGAAAATCTTAACCATCTTATAAATAATCTACACTTATTGGCTGATCCTAACGAAAGTCTCACTTACACAACTACAGTTAGAGGTGAAATAAGAACAAGTACTGACGAAGTGTATTCAAAAAGTTACCCCTATCCTATGTTTTTGAAACAAGAAATTGAAAAACAAATTCAGCAACTTCTAGATGACGGCATAATAAGGCAATCAAGAACACCTTATAACTCACCTGTATGGATCGTTCCAAAAAAAGAGGACGCTTCGGGCGAGAAAAAATACAGAATAGTAATAGACTATATAAAATTAAATACAATCACTATAGCTGACAAATACCCGTTTTCAGAAATAAATGAGGTCCTTGCCAACCTTGGTCAAAACAAATTTTTCTCAATTATCAATTTAAAAAGCGGTTTTCAGCAAATAGCCTTAAAAACGTGCGATATTGAGAAAACTGCATTTTCAGTAAACAATGCAAAGTATGAGTTCACTCGACTTCCATTTGGATTGAAAAATGCACTTTCTATATTTCAAATGGCTCTGGATGACATTCTCAGAGACTATATAGGAATACGTTGCTTTGTCTATATTAATGGCATTATTATTTTTAGCAAAAATGAAGATCACTTTAAAAACCTCGAAACTATCTTTGAAACTATGGAAAAGGCAAATATGAAAACACAACTCGATAAGAGTGAATTTTTGAAAAATGAATTTGAATTTTTATGATTCTTAGTAACTGCTGATGGTTTAAAAACTAATCCTAAAAAACTAAAATCTATATCTACCATTTGATCTACCATTTCCCAAAACACTAAAAGATCTGATATCTTTTCTTGGTTTGTCAGGGTATTAAAGGTGATTTATCCAAAACTATGCAAGAATAGCCAAACCTCTGACATCCCTTTTAAGAGGGGAAGGAGGACGCGTATCAAAAAATAAATCTAAAAACATATCTATAACGCTTAATGA
Organism: Dolichopus griseipennis; assembly: GCA_963082915.1. Taxonomy (NCBI): domain Eukaryota; kingdom Metazoa; phylum Arthropoda; class Insecta; order Diptera; family Dolichopodidae; genus Dolichopus; species Dolichopus griseipennis. Next base: position 248,307,369 of record OY720441.1, on the reverse strand, counting down.
AGAAGCAAAAAAATCTTTCGAAGCATTAAAAAACTCTTTAATTTCAAAAGAAGTTCTTTTGTCTCATTCTGATTTCTCTAAAGATTTTCAACTTACAACTGACGCGTCCTATTACGCAAATTTAGCAGTATTTTCACAAGAAAACAAACCTATCACTTTTATCTCAAGAACACTTACCAAAACAGAAGAAGGATATGCTACGAACGCAAAGGAAATGTTGGCAATTGTATGGGCTTTAACTTACTTACGAAATTATCTTTACGACTCAACCGAGTAACGATTTTTACAGGCCATCATCCTCTCACATATGCCCTTAGCAGCAAAAACAGTGATAGCAAAATGAAAAGATGGAAGGCAATTGTTGAGAAGTATAACTATGAGTTAAAATATAAACCTGGTCTCATGAATGTAGTAGTCAATACATTATCAAGGCTTGCCCCTAACACAAAAACAAACACTTTGACTTCGACGCAGCACAGTGGTGATAGTTCATCGCGTAACTTTGTTATTTTCACTGAAGCTCCTTTAAATGTATTTCGTAATCAAATAGTATTACAATTATCTAATGAAAGTAAATATAAAACGACAAATCCCTTTCCAAACTTTAACAGACATACAATAGCAAAACCAGACATTTCTGAAACAGGTTTAATTAATATTCTCCAAAAATATTTAAATCCAAATATTCTTAACGGAATAATGCCCAAAGAACTATTATGGGAAAAATACATATCCCTATTTAAAGTATGCATTAATACAAATACAAGATTTCTTAGTTGAACTTAATCCAAATCGAAAAAAAAGATCCATTGATTTTCTAGGAACAACCTGGAAATGGATCGCTGGTACACCAGATCATGATGATCTTGTCATGATTAAAAGAAAAATTAATGATATTTTAGAAAATACTAAAAAACAGATCATCAATAATGTTCACAATGAGAGAGTTCATAACCTAACTAAAATCACAAATAAAATTCTAAACATCATTAAAGAAGAAAACTTTCTCCATAATCCATCAGGATTTAAATTACAATATAAATTAAAATTATTAAAGGAATAAATCTTTAATATTAAATACGCCATACATTGGGCAAAGCTAGGCATTATAAATTCTATATTACTTTCCAAAGACGAAATAAACGTCTTAACAGACATATTAGATAAGGAAAAATTTCCATATTCCAAGAAGAAGCTCTTAACTTCTCTGAAGTAAAGGTAATTACAAACGGGTACTACTTGTTTTATGTTATAGAGATACCTCTAACTAATAATAAAATTTATGAAAAATTTTTAATAAAAGTTGTAAAATTTGATAATATTGAAAATCAAATTGAATTTGAAAAAATTTTATTGAATAAAAATGAAAAATATGGTATCTTAAACAATTGTAAAATAATTAATTTTATATCAATCTGTAACAAGAACAATATTGTGTAAATTTAAATACCTTTACTTGTCTTGCAAATTTGTTAGAAAATAAAAATTCAACATGTAACGTAATCTATAATCAACATATTCACACTGTGGAAGAAATATCTAAAGGCATCTTACTTTTTAATCAATTCAAAGGCGTTATCAAAATCGATGACAATCAACAAAATCTTTCTGGTACCTACCTCATCAAGTTTCATAGCATTTCAATTGGTGACAAATTATTCACATCAAAGGAAGAATCATCAGTTAGAATTCTACCACCTGTACTTCAAACACTTTCAATCAAGAAAAATTTAGCGAACATCTATCATTGGAATTTCTAACAGATATTCTAAAAATGCTACTGATCAACTCATAAGCTACAGTTCAAAAACAGTAATCATAATTATTATCTTCATAATACTTCTGATCACAGGATTCAGAGCCAAGTTTGTTATTAAAAATAAATCGCAAAGTACGGCAGTAACAGTAAACATCATACCAATAAATGAGCAAGAAGATTCCAGTAAAGCATCATCAAAATATACATTATAACCAGACTCACTTTAATCTTCACAGGACAATCATACTAAAAAGGAAAGTTCTACAAATACTACAATAGAACTAACACCATATCACATGCCAGAAGTTTCAAGAAAGAAGTTTTACGATAGTAAACTGTTCTAAATCAAATGAGGACATTTTAATCTAAGAGGGGAAGAGTTACCAAAACCCTCGATCCGAACAAAGAACTCTGTTAATTATTTCATAATATCAACTGTTTATTTAATCAATAAAAATAACTGTACAAAATGCGCTTTGAAAGCATTTTTTTATATATATTAACGTTTTCAAACAAGAAAGTAGAGGTACAAAAATTAAAGTTGTGTTTTTTCAGTCTTAATAATTATTTCATGTAATAAAGACCTATTTGGGTTTTATTAAAAAACGAGGAAGAGTGTAGTAGAGTAGACTGTGTCAACTCTGGGATACCCGTATGACCGTAACATATACATTATATCATCCGGTTAATTACTTTTGGCAAAATTTCAAACATTCAGCTTTATTAGGTGTAGAGTAATGCTCATATAAAAGAAGGAGTTGTATGGCAGCTACTCGAACCCTCTGCAGTAGACCAACCAAATTTTGCTGTAACCTTGGCCAATACACTAAACTATTTTTGGCAAAATTTCAGACACCCAGCTTCATTAGGTGGAGAGTAATGCTTATATAAAGTAGGAAGTTGTATGGCAGCTACACGAACCCACTGCAGGAGACCAACCAAATTTTGCAGAAACTTTGGCCATAAAACTAAACTACTTTTGGCAAAATTTCAGACAAGCAGCTGTAATAGGTACAGAGAAATACTCATATAAAAAAAGAAGTTGTATGGCAGCTACCCGAACCCATGGACCAAAATGGCTGGATTTAAATAGCGATGACGGCTATTGCAAAAAAATGAATTTGCGAAAATTTCAAGATTCTAGCTCCTTTAGTTTTTGAGTTATCGTGCGGACGGACGGACAGACGGACGGACGGACATACATAGCTAAATCGATTTATTTTTCGAATCTGATCCGATCCATACACTTGAGTCTATATCTACCCCCCCTCCTTCTCTGCGTCACAAACGTAATGGCAAATTTATTATACCCTTGGACTATATAGGCATACGGGTATAAAAACGAAGATCTTTTAATTTGACTTGCAGTTTTTGACCAGCAGCATATTACACATAATATTTTAACTTATATAAAAAAAGTGCTTAAAATTAAAAACCATATATATAAAAATTGATAAATAACCAGTTCTAACTACAATATTTCTATTTGAAATTAATCCTTTCCATTCTTGTAACCTGGATAATGTTATGTATCCAGGAGAAGTTAATATAATTTCTATAAATCTATAAATTAAATCAAACTATAACTTTTCAAATTAATATAGTTAAACTATTATGTACAACAAAAATTGAATTATTTACAACATAAAAAAAATAAGTAAATTAAAAGAACAAACCTAAAAATTTTTAAAATAGTTCAAACAAATAATCAAAGATTTAGTACCTTTTAAGTTTATATTTAACAATAATTGGAGTACAACAAAACAACATAATCCTGAAGAGAAGTAATTTTTGCATTTGTGTAAAATTTGATTGAATTGTATAAAACGTTCTAAATTTGTGATTTTATGATTGAATTTTATAAATACACTAGCAGATTTATTCGACGTTGCCCGGGAGCGCGTAACTTGTCAAAATTTTAATTTACATTTTATAATCTATATATGTATAAAACCGAGGGTTTGTTTGTTTTATAATTTGGTAGCGATATGATAAACAGTTTGATAAACAATATTTTTAAAACTTTTACTTTTTGTAAAGTTAATATTCGATAAAAAATTTTAATTGCAAATTTCTAATATTAATAATAATAAAAATAAAGCAGACAAAGAATCCGAATTTTAAAATTTAACTAACATAACATTTTCCATCTCAAAGTTTTATCCTAAATCCTTGTTTTTTATCTACTTCACATTTCTTGTTCTTCAAAAATAGATTTAAGTGTTAAAGTGCAGCTTCTTTTTTTTTTCATAAAATCTAAAAATCAAAAAGTTAATTTTCGTTATTATGCTTTAAAAATTAAAATATTTTCAAAACCTTTTTCCAAAAAAAGCCTACATTTTTATACCCTACACCTATAGAATAGGTAAAGGGGTATATTATCTTTGGTATGGTGTTTGTAACCACCTAAAGGAAGCGAGCTAGATATGGAAAAGTATATATATTTGTGATCAGCGTGCCCGCCTTAGTCGATATAGCCATGTCCGTCCGTCCGTCCGTAGGCACGATAACTCAAAAAATAATGGAGCTATCTTGATGAAATTTTAACTGTAGGTTACTAGGACTGAAAGTACGGCGGGGATTGCATATGGGTGAAATCGGCCCATGGGTTCGGATTCTGGACCTTTTAATCGGTTTCAGGGCTAACGAACAAATATAAAAAATCACGATAACTCAACAACTAATGACGCTATCTTCATCAAATTTGTGCTGTAGGTTACTAGTAATGAAACTACTTCGGGAATTGCGTGAGGTCGGGATTGGACCATGGGTTCGGAACCTAGAACTTTTTGATCGAATTTAGGCCAAACGAGCATAATTCCGAAACCAATGAAGATAGAACCTCCAAATTTAGTATCAGGGTGTCCCTTCCTATTTCCTAAGTGTCTTGTGAATTTGGGTCCCATTGGAGTAGTGGGTCGGGGACCAGCCACACATTTCCGAAGACCTTAAAGCATATCTTTAAAATTAATAAAGATAACAACTTGAAAAAATGTAGAAGCTTCCAATTTGCCACAAGGGTGTTCTTTACTATCTCTTGCGTGTTCCCCTAATTTGGGATCAATTGGAGTGGTGGTTCTGTACCCCTCTCAGACCTCCCAAGTTTTAAAGGCTTATAATCGAAATTACTAAAAATAGTTACTTAAAATTAGGATAGACCGTTCAAATTGTGTACAAGGGTTAACTAGTACTATAAGTACAGCGCGGACTATATAAGGGCGAAATCAGCCCAACGGTTCGGATTCCGGACCTTTTAATCGATGTCAGGGCTAAGGAACATATATAAAAAATCACGATAACTCAACAACTAATGAGGCTATCTTCATGAAATTTGTGCTGTAGGTTATTGGTAATGAAACTACGGCGGTGATTACGTACGGTGAGGATTGGACAATGGGTTCGGAACTTAGAACTTTTTGATCGAATTTAGGCCAAACGAGCATAATTCCGAAACCAATGAAGATAGAACCTCCAAATTTGGTATCAGGGTGTCCCTTCCTATTTCGTAAGTGTCTTTGAAATTTGGGCCCCATTGGAGTAGTGGATCGGGGACCAGCCACTCAGTTCTTAGGCCCTTAAAGCATATTTTCGAAATTAATAAATATAGTAACTTGAAACAAATGAAGAAGCTTCCAATTTGCCACAAGGGTGTTCTTTACTATTTCTTGCGTGGCCCCCTAATTTGGGATCAATTGGAGAGGTGGTTAAGAACCTCTCTTAGACCCCCCAATGTGTAAAAGCTTATCATCGAAATTAATAAAACTAGTAACTTAAAATTAAGATAGAGCGTTCCAATTGTGTACAAGGGTTAACTAGTATTGAAAGTATGACGGGACTGCATATGGGCGAAATCGTACCATAATTTCGGGTCCTGGAACCCTTGAAAAGTTCAAGGACTAACAAACATATATCTTACAAACACCATAACTCAAAAAATAATGCCGGTATTTTGATGAAATTTAACAGTAGGTTACTAGTAATGAAAGTACCATGGGAATTGGTTGTGGTCGAGTTTAATTTCGAAGCCAAAGAATAAATTTCCTATGTCCTATGTGTCTCCGAAATCTAGACTTAATTGTAGTGGTTCAGCTATGTTCAAAGGTACTTGCTGCATTTATGTAAAATTTATTTTTATATTTAAATGAATTATATGAAAAGGTATAAATTTTTAATTGTATTTTAGAAATACATTTATTGCATATTTTGCGTTTATAAGCTTTTCTATTAGGTATATAAACTAACCATTTAAAATAATTGCAATTTTTAAAAATTTGGATTATTAAATATATTATGCTTTGATTATCTTTTTATCACAAAATTTAATAATTAGAATTTTTTCATTTTGTAATTGAATTGGAATAAATATATTTTCATTTATTTCAAGTTTGTTTGTTATTTAATATTTTTAAATAGATAAATTAGTAAGAATTTGTAATATTTTTTAATAGATAGAGTAATTAGAAAATGTTTTTAGTATTATACAGTTAATTTGGTAAGCTATGTCTTACGATCAAATTAATAACAGCTTCTATGGTGTTAAAATGACTTATGGATATGTCCTTAAATTTGAACCAAATAGGTGTAGGGTATTTCTAAGTCGGTTGCACCGACTGACTGTTCCTTTACTTGTTTATTTTATTTTACAGACCAAACAAGGTCGTTACAAAAAAAATTTACTTAAAATTATTACTTATATTGAAATTATACAATTCAAAGACTTAAGGTAAGCAAAATGGCAAAAAATACATTCTTATACAAAAAAAAAATAAAAAGTTATTTGATATACATACATGTGTATTTATTAATTTTTCTTAATTATTTTTTCTTTTTTTTTTTTCTTAGTATTTCAAAGTAATTTCATATTTTATTGTTATTGTTATGACTAAGTATTTAAAAACAATTTATAAAATGCAAAAAAATAAAAACCAAAAAAAACGTAAAATCTTAATAAGCTTATTTGCTATAATTTTTAAATTTATATGTTGTGTATTATGTTTAGACTAGCTGTTGGCCCGCCATAGAATGACGTAGTTCATTATATTAAATTAGAATTTATTTTCAAAAATATATAAGTTCTTGGAATTTCGGAATAATGTATAATTTGCACTTTGCCAAATAATGGTGTTGAAAAAGAAAAAAGGGAATTTTTTGTAATTTATGTGCATTTAAAAAATATATCCTTCCATCCGGAAACGAATCTGCGTGTCAACATTTCGGAGTCAGACACTCTAAAAATGTATTCTAATAAGAAGAAAAGAAAAACTGTATTTTAATTAGCCGTATTTTGTAATTAGTTTATAAAACTTAAGTAAATTTATTTTAGTCTGCTTAATTACAAAATGTGTGTTTATATTATATATTATTTTTTTAAAAGTTTTTCCAAAACAAATTGGAAGATTCATATTATTTCATTTGAGTATTTTATTTTATTGATTTATTTCTTACCCTGTTTTTAGTTGATTTTTTAATTTTTAGCTGATATTATTATTTGTTAGTGTTTTGTGATTAGGGTTTTTCTTATATATTATTGCTTTCTTAGTTTTTAGCACATTTTCAAAAAATTTTGTAAAAATGTGCCTATATAGTTTCACTCTGTCCGTCCGTCCGTCCGTCTGTCCGTATGTTTACAAAAACTTTTACATCTTTTGAAATAGAGTAAAGAAATTTTAACCATGGGTAGTTTTCGCAAAAAAAATAATTTCGTAGAAGAATTTTTTTTCTGTAACCCCACCTGTTACGGGGCTACAGCCCCCCAAAGTTGGAAAAAGCCCTATATTTATATTGTTATAACAAGAGTTCCGTTAGATATATTTTCAATCTGAAAACGGCAAACAATAGATGGTTTCATAAACTTTATAAATATTTAAAAGGCAAATATTTAGGGTTGCCATACGGTACTAAAATTTAACATTACACAAAACTCTATTTTTGCAAAATTTTTGGCCACACATATCTTTTGAACGGTTCAAGCTAGGGTCTTGAAATTTTGGGAGAAGTTAGATAATAAGAAACTAGTAGGAGTCGGTTAACAAAATTTTTTTGTCAAGCCCCCTATTTAGAAGCTATAAGGGCTCGAAAATTGAAATTTTGCTATTTTTAAACACCTGTAACTTGAATACCTGTCAACATTTTTTTTTAGTGATATACAAAATTCAAAGCTGTATAATTATGTTTCAACATGTGTCAAAGGTTTTTCTTAATTTTGAAGGGTGACAAAGCTACAGCCCCTGCAAATTCCAAAAAAGCCCTATATTTAAATTGATATAACAAGAGTTCTGTTAGGTTTCTTTTCAATAAAAAAACGGTAGAAGAGAGCTGCTTTCATAGGCTTTACAGAAATATATCGCTCAAATGTATAGAGTTGCCATACGGTAGTAAAATTTACCATTATATAAAACTCAATTTTTGCAAAATTTTTGGTCCCATATATCTTCTAAAC